>OZ022505.1:86960179-87081228 GCA_963989385.1 Ctena decussata
GAAACATTTACTTAGTAATGTGGCAGATCAATGATACATGTATGTGAA
Source organism: Ctena decussata (assembly GCA_963989385.1). Taxonomy (NCBI): domain Eukaryota; kingdom Metazoa; phylum Mollusca; class Bivalvia; order Lucinida; family Lucinidae; genus Ctena; species Ctena decussata. The sequence continues at coordinate 86,960,228 of OZ022505.1, forward strand.
TGTTGTATAGGATTTTTTTGTAAATGTATGCACATGCGGGCCTGCTGGTGTAAACCAATTGTAGATAATATTAAAATATAACTATAAATATGGGGGTCTGGGGGCGCAGCCCCCAGAAGCCAGAGAGATTATAAAAACTCAATTCCTATAGAATTATCTGCAGACTATATTTTTTTTTTGAAATTTTGGGTGGAGACAGGTTATTTTTTTCTCTTACTTTTGAAGCCAGATTATTTTTTGAACCCCCTTATGAGCCAGGTTATTTTTTTCTTGCATATCCAAAGACAGGAAATTTTTTTGATAAATATACCAGCCCCCCCCCCCCCCCCCCCCCCCGCCCAGAATATCAAATGGTCGGTCCCTTAAGCAGTCACATTTATAGGGTCCATTAAACCAAACTACCATAGCACTCAACGGAAAATTTGTGAAATGTCTATACATTATCAAATTTTAATCTGTCTCCCACATCACTGTCAAATTGCGAAATAATAAAAAAAAGTACTAAATATCCCACTGTCTTATCATACACTATGATAAGATATACTGCTACCTTATCCCGACGCCTAACACCCAGGTGATAGAAAGCAAGATACAAAGAAGAAAACATAAAAGAAGAGCACATTTTAAGAAGAGGCACAAGTCCGTACAAAAAGAGACCCGCATGCACTGTAGCTCGAATTTAGAAACACTTAGATCTTACTGATATCGGCATCACTGACAAAATATATTTATTCAATCCATCTCTATTTTGAATGTGTAAAAAATATTTTATGCGAATTGAAATGCTACCGAATTATTGAAATATATTTAGATTGAATTAGTTTGAATACTAGTATATTATGGTGTATACTGTTAAGATGTGTAAAAAGAAATAAAGAGAATCGATATTCATGAATAAGAAATAAAACATAAAAAAGAAAGAAAAAAATATGCAAGAGATATGCCCCAGAAATCATTCAACTCAACTCTTTCTATTCTATTCTATTCTATCCCATAACCTAACAAGGTCGTTGGGGCACCACAGATGACTTCGAAACAATCCCTTTCCACCTTGTCCTGTTTTAAGCTGTTCTAGGCCTACTTGAGCTGGTACAGTCCATTCCTGTTCACTCTTTAATATTGTCTTCCCACCTTTTCTTCTGTATAGCTCTTCTTCTTTTTCCTTTCACTGTGCCCTGTAGAATCGTCTTTGCTAAACTAGAAGACCTTGAGACATGGCCAAACCATCTTAGTTTCCGTTTCTTGACCAGGGTCAGGAGTTCATCATACTTTCCAATGGCTGCTTGGGTCTTTCTGCGAGCCTCCTCATTGGTTTTATGGTCCTTGCACGAAATGTTCAGTAACCTTCGGTAGCATCTCATCTCAAAGGCCTGCGTTTTTTTCTCTACGAGTAACTCTGCTGTCAAGGTCCACGATTCACAGGCATACGGAAACATGGAAATGACAAGGGAGCGCATTAGTTTTACCTTTGATCTAAGAGATATGTTGTTTTCTTGCTCACCAGAAAAGGATATCTGCGTGCTTCAATTGAACCTACAAATCTTTTGTTGCACACCGGGATAGAAAATGCCATTCTTTTCACCCGGGATAGAAAATCTTAACTTAGCCTACCCTGGTGTTCTTACCCAGGACCGGATAAAAATCATGCGATTTCAATGCATTGGTTGTATTGGAGGTCACGTACCTGCGTCGTCGAGTGACGTTGGAGTTTTAGATGACGTCACGAAGAAGGCAAAATGACGTCAGTTTATGCACGCAAGACGTTGACGTAGAGAACCGAATGGCGGTCGTTGAAAGCGGCGCCTTATTTCAAAATCAAATAGAAACCTCTCAAGCACAAAAACAACGCATATTAACAAGTTCACAAAATTGGCATGCAAGAAAAGGTATCTTTTATGGGTATGAGGTGCGGATAGAAAAATCCGTCACTCGGGATCACTGTTCGGCATCACTCGGCAAGCCTCGTGATGCCAAACAGTGACCCTCATACCAAAGAAAAATACTTATAATCTCACCGATGTTATCTCACCCAGGACCGGATAAAAATCACGAGCAGTCAATGCACTGGTTGTATAGGAGCTCACGTTACTGCGTCGTCAAGTGACGTTGGGTTTTTAGATGATGACATCTAAAAGATGGCAAAACTTACGTCATTTTATGCACACCAGTCATTGACGCAAAGAGCCGACGGGCGGTCGTTGAAAGCCGCGTCTTCTTTCAATATCAGATAGAAACCCCTGAATGACTAGAATTACGCATTTTAACAAGATCTAAAGTTAAAACAAAACGAGGTGTGCAAGAAAAAGTATCTATCATGGGTGTGAGGTCTGGATTATAACAATCCATCATGAGTGTCCATGTAGGATAGGGAAATCTCATCCGAGGGGTCGGAATTTCAACCAGGGACGAGGAGGTAGCATTATATGGTAGTGAAATTTGGTCAGCATATAAACCATGTTATAAGAATAAGACAGTAGATGAGATGTTTGAAATGTCTTTAAAATGTCACAGTGAATTTGATAAAGTACATATTAGATTCTGCAAACATCTTCTTGGAGTTCATTCTAAGGCAAGTAATTTGGCTGTATCGTTAGTGAGCTTGGTCGATTTCCATCTGTGGGCACTTTTCTGAAAGCAGCAAGGCTTTGCCTATATTTTCTATCATGTAATACTTCAAGATTCCTTGCTGCTTTCAGAATAAGTGCCCACAGACTAAGAATAGAACGTGGTAGGTATTATGGGGAAAAGGCTGAAGAAAGGTTATGTGATACTTGTAAAGTTATTGAAAATGAAATACATTTTCTTAGTGAGTGTAAAAAAATATGACACTCTTAGATTAAAATTGTATGACAGTATTAAATGCACTAATCTTTTTGTTGCAAGTGCTGATTCTAAGGAAACGTTTTTACGCTTAATGACAAGTGATGATTACAGAATTATTAAAGCTGTTTGCATATTTATCCATGATTACCACATAACTTCATAATGTTAAACTTCAGCTCCAAACCATTTATATTCTTCTTTCAATGCATATGGTAATAATGTAGGTGAGTGTCTGTGTGTATGTTTAAATTTGTATTTGTTTCTTGTAAATTGTTACATGTATGTTAATTGCCCTTAACCCGGTAAACGGGTATACTTGTGCAATAAATAAAATTCTCAATTCTCAGATGATGAGTACTTTATACTGGATCAATGATGCAAACTGCCACCACAAAAACTTTACAAGTGGAAATAATGTTCAATAAAAATACTGACAAACAGTACTTGTATACATCATTTATGCACAAAGAGTTATCTTGTATAGTGGACTCGACAGTATCGGATCAAGTTCAATTAAACTTCTGTTTTATTGTATATGAATGCTAAGATTATGTATGTTATGACACTTAACGGTTGCAAAATATCCCTACAAAATGTATTCCTTTAAGGGCAGATAACCTATCCAGATTTACAGGAGGGTCTTAAGACAGTAACGAATCAAGTGCGACAGTATCGGATCATATAATATTACTTGATATTTGAGTTCCTCCGAGGCATTCTGCCAACCTTCTTAGCTTCATAAATTTTGCTACATAAACAGTTGGACCTATTAAACTCTCAAAGTAAACTTTTACGGCCTTTCAACGATTCTTCATCAGCAACGTTCATGTTTGTTAAATAACAGTTGAATGTATACAAATGTACAAGCATGCCAAAAAATCTCAACTCAGTAATCCCCTGCGTCCCATAGCACGGAACTACTCAAATAGTAAAGACCATAATCTGCCTTTGCAATGTGTGGACCCTGATAAGACCGTAGTGTCTGATCAGGATCAACAAATTTACGGTGATTTTCCTCCTTAACATTGATATTTCAACGCATTCAGTGTATAAACACTACATGGCCATTCAACGAGTTCTGCGGCATTAATCTAAGTCTACACAGTGTACAAATGTCCATCTGATGAAAGCCAGTCATTGATGGGTTCACACACATGAGAGCCGATCTCAAATGTTTCTTCAGAATGTTAAGCAGAAGCTTATTGTGCTAGGCATAACCTTCATCATCATACGCTTGTGTGGGGGCGTGGGATGGGGGATATTTTACGAAAAGGCTGTTGTCTTAATTTTTATACTGATCTTCTGAAAGCAGACACAACGGCCACTCATGTAGTTGATTTATTACTTGCTTTCAACATCTGACATAAAGTTTTCCAGCTGATGCAGGTATTTCAGTGCAAATTATATAATGATCCGTTACTGTCGCACATCGGTACCCCACATTTCAAGCCTTTAGTTTTCATCAAATACTGGGATGTCACAAAAATAATGACCGCCTGCAATTTTAGGGATGCCATGACACATTAGGAAAAAAATTGGTTTCAATCGCCTAATGATAAAATAGTTTAAATAACCGAAAACTATTATTGGGGTAACGAGCAACAGACGAAATGCAAGCGCCACTGAAGAGGGGCCAAGCATTTCAACAACTCTGATATGTTACACAGCAGCACATTTCGATCGAACTTTTCACCCTGCACTTTGTCATTGGTCTAACTTGATGACTGTAATATAGTGGTAAAAACATTTGCTTCGTTTGTGAGAAAAATGGGTGATAACTTATGAGTGATCCGATACTGTCGATGATCCGATACTGTCGAGTCCACTGTATACAATATTTATTCACAAATGTTTTAAAAGGACAAAATTTGTTATTTTTTTGGAATTTGGTACAATACCTTGGAATTCATTCCATTTCGGAAAATGGTGTTCAGCCGATGCATCCAGTATGTTTCTTTTAATAATCATGACCACTGAGAATCCACTTTTTCAATGGGCGCAGTTTGAGGTCAATCATCGGGTCATACTGTCATTATCCAAAGCAATCATGTTCGTACATCAAATAGCTTTCAAGATAGAAGCTGAAATCAGTGGACCATGAAATATAGATCACTGTGACGTACTGTCAGTTTGAGGTCGAACCTTTGGTCAAACTGAATAATTATCCGAAGCAATCATGTTCGTACATCAAAAAGCCTTCCGCATATAGGGCAAAATTATTGAACCATTAAATGTAGGTCACTGTAACCTACTTTACGTTTCAGGTCTGACATCAGGTCTTTCTGAGTTATTATTCCAAGCAACCACGTTAGTACATCAAATAGTCTTAAAGATAAAAGGCACAATCACTAGACTATGAAATGTTGGTCAGTGTGACCTACTGTTAGTTTGAGGTGAAACATCAGGGCATTCTCAATTATAATCCCAAACAATTATGTTCGTACATAAAATTGTCTTCCAGGTATAAGGCAAAACTAGTTAACCGTAAAAAATAGGAAACTGTGACCTACTTTAGTTTGAGGCCAAGCATCGGATTATACTGAGTCAATATCCCAAGCAATCATGTTCGTACATCAAATAGTCTTCAACATATAATACAAAATCACTTAACCATGAAATATAGGTCACTGTTATCTACTGATAATTAAAGGTCAAACATCTGGTCAAAGTGAGTCATTGTCTCAAGCAATTACGTTCGTACATAAAAGAGTCTTCCAGATATAAGGCAAAATCTCTGGACCATGAAATAAAGGACACTGTGACCTACTGTTTGTTTGAGTCCAAAAATCTGGTCATACTGAGTTATCATCCCAGGCTATCATGCACAAAGATCAAACAGTCTTCCAGATATAAGACAAAATCACTGGACAATAAAATAAAGGTCACCTTCTTTTAGTTCGATGTCTGTGCGCTTCAGCATTAGGCCTTCGCTCCCACATGAGAATACACGTCGGCAAGTGATCTGTCTGCCTACTCATCTGTCGGGCACGACAGGAGACTCCACAAGATTACTTCTTGACATGGATGTGTAGTCATGGGATCTGAATTCGCCAATGTTTTTCGATCGATGCGTTCAGATGATGAGCCAACTGAACTAGTGGAGCTTGTTAAACGAGGACTCAGACACTAATCTCCAGCGTTTGGCTGGTATTATTCCAGCGGGCAAATGACTTTAAGTTGACGTCGAATTGACGCAAGTACGATGTGAAATGACACATCGACGGCAGTACGACGTCATTTAAAAGTCACTTGACGTTGCACTGACATCGATGCGACGTTAAGTACTATGCCATATCGACGTTACTACTTTTGAGTCATTTCGTCACATCGACGTATGTACGACGTCAATTCGGCGTCATGTGCCTGCTGGGTATTTAATGCGAGATTTCAGAAGGTTCCGTTTCATCTATCATCTTTTACTTTAGTGCTGGCATAGTATCCAATGTCTGACTCATAATTGAGCCGCGACACGAGACAAGAATTCCGTCGAATGCTATGCCGCACCTGCCTTATGCTTTCTCAGTAGTAGATACAATGTACCATGGTTAGAGGCAAGTGTACACTAGGACTGATGAATTTATGTAGAAATGTGAGCAAATTGGACTTACAAACTAAAAAAGATGCAGTTATATAAAAATATAGGTTGAAGGTATAAAGTAGTCAAACTATGCTGCTAATATTCTTAATTCTGATTTGGATAAAATACACTCATGGGCGGAAAAATGGCTTGTGACCTTTAATCCTTCTAAGTCCGAATGTCTCCTACTTTCTAGAAAACACAATAAACCTCTACATCCACCAGTAAGCATGAACCACCAACAAGTAAATCAAGTTGACACGCATAAACACTTAGGTCTAACATTCACTTGTGACGGTACCTGGCATGCACATCTAACTGAGATAAAATCTAAAGCATGGTATCGAATAAATATAATGAGACAGTTGAAATTTGTTCTTGACAGAAAATCACTACAGTCTGTATACTTCTCTTTCATCCGTCCAGTCTTAGAGTATGCCGATGTCGTGTGGGATAACTGCACCCAGTACGAAGCAAACGAGCTTGAAAAGATCCAGATTGAGGCCGCACGCATCGTTACAGGGTGTACAAAACTAGTTTCTATAGATGCTTTATATACTGAGACTGGATAGGAAACTTTAGCATCACGGAGAAGCAAGCACAAACTTACCCTGTTCTATAAGATGAAATCTGGCATGAGTCCAAACTATTTAACAACTCTAGTGCCACCTTTGGTTGGTAATACCTCTAATTATAACTTACGTAATGCTAATGATATAGGAACAGTACACTCTAACTCACAACTTTACTATAATTCTTTTCTTCCTTCTGTTATTCGCAAATGGAACGAATTACCAGAGGACATTCGCCAGTCAGACAGCATTGCATCTTTCAAAAGACATCTGAGCAGTGGTAGTATTACTCCTCCAATGTTTTACCAAGCTGGGACGCGTGACGGACAAATATACCATACGAGATTAAGGACTAATTGTAGTATCTTAAACCAACATCTTTATTCTAAAAATATAATTCAAAGCCCACTATGTGCTTGTGGATCTGTGGAGGACACAAAACACTTCTTATTTGAATGTCAAAGATATGATGAAATAAGACACGAAATGATAATTGATGTGTCAAACTTCTGCACTCCTTCTACAAATTCCCTTCTATTTGGAGACGCATCCCTCTCTGTTGACGTCAACAGTCGCATTTGCTGTGCAGTCCAAAAATTTATACTGAAATCAAAGAGATTTAGACCAAATTACGACGCTACAGACAGTGTTCTAAGTGATACATAACTTGTTAAGCTTGTTCAGTAAAACGCCACCTTCTGGCGAAATCGGTGACAATAATATCTTTGATCTTGCAACAGAGTTGGTTTCGCTTACCGTTCAGGGTTTTCTTACAAGATTACTACCCCAGCGGGCACATGGCGTCCGGGTGGCGTCGAACCGACAGAGGGTGGACAAAAGTGTTCGTTAAATCGTGACGTTGCCGTTAACTTCAGTGCTTTTCCACTTTTGCTGAAAAATCAATTATTTGAGAAGCATAAAATATCCCATCATAAAAAGTATACTAATGTGTAGCTAAATAATTTATGCAATTTACAAAATATTTTTGTACGTTTGCGATCTCTAGTTGCAGAGTTGTGATTATTTAAAGATCGCGTAAATTTTTAGAAAACCCTGTTTCCATTGACGTCAATGGTGACGTTAACAAAATTTACCGCAAGAAAATACCTAAAAGAGGTTAAAGTCGTACCAAAGAGACACTATAGATACCAGGAAAACAAGAAGTTTAATGATATTGCACAAAGAATTTAGCTAGACATTGATGCAATTTTCATGTAAATATATTTTATACTTTTCTCACAATGTTTTTTGCGCTGAAAGAAAAAATGCATTAAAGTCAATGGTAACGTCACGATTTAACGAACACTTCTGTCCACGCTCTGGATGTCGATGCGACGTCATTACGTCGCATAGACGTCGGTTCGACGTCATATGGACGTCGTGTGCCCGCTGGGACTTTAAGTATAAATAGCCAATCATTCCTCGTGGAGTATTTTTATTTTTTATTTTTTTTATTTTTTATTTTTTTTTCTTTCCTTTCCTTTCCTTTCCTTATCTTTTCTTCTCACTTTCTTTTCTCTTTTTTCTTTTTTTTTCTACTGTACCTTCTATATGCATCTTAAGATACAAATACGAGCAAATACCACATTTAAATGTTTATTTATGTTACTCTTGGTTCAAATCACATTTAGATTATTGTAAATTAGTTTTTGAAGTATGGGATACAGATTCACAAAAGTCTTATGACTTCCTTCTGAATCCCATTTGTATAACACAATATAAATATGTAATTATGTATTGATATGTTTGTAAATTATGATTGTTTATACAAATAAAATATTGTTTAAACTAAAGTAGTCAAACAATCGAAGACAGCAGCTTTAGGTGGTGATTTATGGTAAATGTAAAAAATCTGCATAAAACCATAAAAAGTAAGGGATCTCCCTGAAAGTTAGCAGACTTCTTATTTTTGTTGTTCTTTACAGTTTAGAATACAAAATAGACGTACATGCTGCTTAAAAAGTGTTTTTATAAGGAAAGATCAAAGGGTAGTTTTCTGCGCAATAATCAAAACAAGTCGCCCAAGGGCAACGATCGCTCACCTGTCAGTATATGCTCAATTTATTAAAAATTGGTAGTACTACAGTCCCAGATACTACAATCCAAGTTTCAAAGCAATTTGCCCAGTGGTTCTGGAGAAGAAGATTTTTTTAGGTTTTTACCATATATGGACATGGTGGCCATTATGGTCATGTGACCTCTGCCAAAAATATAAAGTTTTTTTTCACGCTTTGCCTGAAGGCTGCATATGAAATTTAATTAAAATTGGACCAGTAGTTTCAGAGAAAACGTACTTTAAAAATGTTGACACACAACAGACAAATGACCTTTGGCCAAAGTCACTAAATGACCTTGACCTCTAGTGTTCATAGGGGTTGACGCTGACTGCATTTCCATATCACAGAGCACAACAGCAACAGAAAAATGCATTTTTTCAGTTTTTCCCATGCAAAAGCCTAAGGGACCAAATTTGACCATTGGGTAAAATAGGTCAGGGTCAACCTAAGGTCATCATTTATATAAATTTTGTAGTACTGGAGTTCAAGATGCTACATATTAAGTTTCAAGGCAATCTGCCCAGTGGTTCTGGAGAAGAAGATTTTTTAAGGTTGTCATTATATATGGGCATGGCGGCCATCTTGGTCATGTGATCTGGACCAAATATATAAACTTTCGTTCCGCCATCGTGTTAAGTCTTTATGTGAAATTTCGTTTCAATGGGCCGAATGGTTTTTGAGGAAAAGATGTTTGAAAATGTTGACACGCAATGGACAAATGACCTTTGGTCAAGGTCACTAAATGACCTTGACCTCTAATATCCATATGTGTTGAAACTGACTGCATTTCCATATCACAGAGCACAACAGCAACAGAAATATGCACTTTTTCAGTTTTTCCCATTCAAAAGCCTAAGCGACCAAATTTGACCTTACCATAAAATAGGTCAAGGTCAACCCAAGGTCACCAATTATATAAACTTTGTAGTACTGGAGTCCAAGATGCTACATACCAAGTTTCAAGGCAATTGGCCCAGTGGTTCTTGAGAAGAAGATTTTTTAAGGTTTTTACTATATATGGGCATGGCGGCCATCTTGGTCATGTGACCTGGATCAAATATATAAACTTTCGTTCCCCCATCCTGTTAAGGCTCCATATGAAATTTGGCTTCAATCGGCCCAGTGGTTTCTGAGAAGAAGATGTTTAAAGATGTGAACGACGCCGGACGACGGACCAAGGCTATACTATAAGCTCACCTTGACAGGTGAGCTAAAAATTAACATCGTTATTGAAAATTTACGTGGTACTGAAGGTGCGTTATTGCATAATGAAGAGCGTACTAGCAATTATTTGTTCCAACTCTTTCTCAAATTGTAATGTAGACCAGATGAAAACGGTAGCTTTTTCTCAAATGTTCAACCATGTACAAGGTAATGTACACTGGATACATTTATCAAATATAGGGTAGGCAAGCATACCTATGTAACACCTACAGTATAAATAATACATTACTTGCATGATCACTGGTGTGTAGATGAAATTGTTCAACCTTGTTAAAATAGTCTCACCTGTGTGTTTTGACAAAAAAAAATTGGACACAGACCGCACCTTTTTTCATCTGCTCAGCCTGATAATGTGTGAAAGAGTTTGAAAAAATAATTGCTAGCTCCCTCTCCATTATGCAACAAGGAACTCTCAGCACTAAATATATTTTCAATAACAATATTATTTTTTCAGATTATTGCGCACAAAATTACCCTTTGATCTTTCCTTATGAAAACACTTTCTAACATTAACAAATGCTGCATTTTGGGAGTCTGAATTGTCAGAAACAACATAAATAAGGCATATGCTAAATTTTGGAAAGATCAGTGGTATTTTATGCAGATTTTTGTCTTTGCCCCAAATCAGTGATTATCACCACCTTCAGAAAACATTTTATGCCATGTCTGATGATTGTATCAGAATCAGAATCAGAATTGTTTACTGGTGATACGTCCAAGGACAATCATTCACCAGGACCTGTGAATCAGGGAAGCTAGTCCCTAGCCCTTATAAGAGAAGTAAACTTAGTAACTGAATCCTCTGCACCCTCAGCAGCAGAAATAAGTGAATCTTCCAGGGAATTCCAATCTCTAATAGTCTGGGGGAAGAAACTGGACTTGTAAATGTCAGTCCCAGACAATGGGGTTTGAAATGCCAGGGAATGATGATTCCTGGTACGCCTACTTGGGGGAACAAGGTCATTTATGGGTATACTGGCTGCACCCCTAAGACCTTTGTACAGCATTATGAGTCTACTATCTTTCCTTCTCTTTTTTAGGGATTCCCACTTAAGTTTCTCCAGAATGCCAGTCATACTCCCAGTTTCATATGTGTAATTTCCCGTTACAAATCTAGCTGCCCTTTTCTGCACCTTCTCAAGTTCATCTTGAAGAAGTATACTTTGAGGGTCCCAAACTGAACTGCCATACTCCAGGACTGGACGCACCAGTCCCTTGTATGCTGACTCTTTAACATCTTGTGGACATGCTGCCAAGTTACGTCTGAGGAAGCCGAGGGTCCTATTAGCCTTTGTGCAAATATTGCTGACATGAGTGTTACATTTCAAATCATTGGTAATGGTTATGCCAAGATACTTGATAGTTTCTACATTATTGAGGACCGTTCCCTCTAAGGTGTAGGAAGCATTGATCTTCTTGATCCGTTTCCTTGTAATTTGCATTATGTTGCATTTGACAGGTTGAAATCTCTTGCCCCAACTCCTTGCCCAACAACCTAAACGATCTATATCCTCCTGAAGTTTCACCGTGTCTTCAATATCTCTGATTACACGATAGCAAACACAGTCGTCAGCAAAAAGTCTCAATTCCGAGTCAATATTTTCTATTATATCGTTAATGTACAACGAGAATAACATTGGTCCAAGCACGGTGCCCTGGGGGACAACCGACAAAGACGGGGCCCAATCCGACTTAACTCCATTTACCACCACACGCTGCTGCCTGTAACAGAGAAAAGAATCTATCCATTTCAGAGTCTTCCCACCAATACCATAGCCGAATAGCTAAGTAATTCATGAGGGGAGTGTCAAAAGCTTTCTCAAAGTCCAAGATAAAAGTGTCAACCTGACCACCCTTATCCAAGATTTTAGCCCAGTCGTTTATAACTGTGATCAATTGAGTTTCGCAACTATGTTTCTTCCGAAATGCATGTTGTCTGTCTGACAAAAGTTTATGTTCATCCAAATGTGCCATAATATTAGAGCAGACAATGTGTTCGAGTAACTTGCATGGTACACAAGTTAGAGAAACCGGTCGGTAATTGCAAGCCAAAGACTATCTCCTTTCTTGAAGAACGGGCATATATTTGCAAGAGACCATTTCTTGGGGATTTCACCCGTGTCAATAGATTGTTGGAAGAGATGAGCAAATATTGGGCATAATTCAGATGCTTGTTCTTTTAAGACTCTAGGATGCAATTAATAAGGTCCTAAAGCTTTTGATGGGTTCAAGCCCCTAAGAAGTTTCGTTACACCTTCTGCTGAAACATGAATGTCCTCCATGAAAGGAGCCGAGCGATTAAGAAGGGGGACTTGGGTGTGCTCATTTTTATTAAACACATCCGAAAACTGACCGTTAAATTCATCAGCCTGTTCCAACTCTGGTTCGGCAACTACACCACCATTTCTCTTCTTTAGGGGCGGGATACCTTGAGTATCTTTCTTTTGACTATTAATGTACCTTAGAAGTCTCTGGGATTAGCCTTTATGTCACCAAGTTATTGACATACAAATCATGTTGCTTTTTCACATCAGCTTTAATTTCCCTTCTCAAAGATTCAAATTTTGACCTAAGTTTGCTACTGCCAGTCTTTTTGGCCTTCGCATGTGTCTTATTTCTTCTACGAATCTTTCTTCTTATATCAGGGGTTATCCAAGGAACAGAAGAAGTTGACCTACTGGTTTTTGAGGGGATGTGCTTTTCAGCAGACTCCTGAATAAAGGAGGTTATCAAGTCAAAGTTTTTCTGAGCCGAGCGATTGTCCGAGTAACCATTAAAGTACTTATGTTTTGCGAAGTCTGACACTTCTTTCCTCATTGATTCAAAGTCTCCCTTTTGGTACAAAAACACTTTCCTCCGAGGTTTCTTTTTTGAGGGGATATAAATTTTCAATATTCCTGAGATCACATCATGATCACTAAGTTTGTCTGGGGAATGTATTTCTTGGAACTGGCCAGGAAGCGAAGTGAGAATTAAATCCAAAGTGTTTTTCTCCCGAGTCGGGAAATTCACCAGTTGTTCTAAACCATGATCATTCATGACATCAATCAACATTTGTCCCTCTGACTGACTTAACACTGATCCTGACTTATTAAGTCGGTCTGGCCAAGCAATATCCTTGAAGTTGACATCCCCTAGTACATGTACTGAGGGGAGCTTATTTCCCTTGTGCGTTGTCCTAATATGATCTAACTGATCACGAAACAATTGAAATACCTCACTTGAGCCACCAGGCTGACGATACCAACTTGCTACATAATTGGAAGTTTTGTTTGCCAAAATTTTAACCCAAACTGATTCTGAGTCGTTTTCTGAGCCGTTTGTAGGTGGTATAGTTAGTGAGAAATGGACTTGAATGCTCTTGTGCATATAATCATGGATGCCAGGTTGACATAAAATTTCCAAAGTCAACAGAGCATGATATATAGGTCAAGGCTACAAATAACAGCAGCATCCCAGAAGAATCTTCAAGCCAGGTTTGATGATTACACCTATTGTGTTTAAGAGAAATGGAATAAAACCCAAAGGTCAACACAATTTTGTATGTGAAATTTTACCGAATCAGTAGCACGTGAAATATAGGTCAAGGATTGAAAAAAGTCCTTTAATCCTCGAGTCCATTCTAAGATGAAAATTTTTACCAGCTTTGATGATTCTAGATATTACAGATTGAGAGTAATGGACTTAAACGATATGGTCGATGTATTTTTTAAGTAAATTTTTACAAAGTCAGCAGAGCATGAAATATGGGTCAAAGATCAAAATAAGTGCAAAAATCCTCTAGATCAACCGAAGCAGAAACTTTATATCAGGTTTGATGACTGTAGGTATCATAGGCTGAAAGAAATGGACCAGTATACTAGGGCTGGCACAATTTTTGACGTAAAATTTTACTAAGTTAGCCGAGCATAAAATATAGGTCAAAGGACAAAATAAAGGCAATAATCCTCAAGACCATTCTTAGAAAAAACTTTATACCAGGTTTGATGATTGCAGGTATCATAGATGGAGAGAAAAGGACTTAAACACTAGAGTCGACATAATTTTTGACGTAAAATTTTACAAAATCATTAGAGCATGAAAATTAGGTCAAAGGTCAAAATAAGTGCAAGGTTTCTCGAGACCATTCTAAGAAGAAACTTTATACCAGGTTTGATGAGTAGGTATCATAGATTGAAAAAAAAAATGGACACGAACGTTAGGGTCGACGCAATTGTGGACGGACGGATGGACTGACGGACGAACGGAATGACGGACGAATGGAAAAGTGAACTCCTATACCGCACCTTGCTAAAGCAGGTGCGACAAAACCAACAAAATGGTTGTGCGCCCAGTGAAGACTCAGATCGACCTGGGCATCCGTCCAGTCTGATCAGTCTTCGCTGTCTTATTCGTCCATTTTTTATCCATTTTTCTTACTTTTCCCATTTCACAAGATAACATTAAAAATTTGTGTCAGAGTTCTTTGTGGAACTAGTGAAGCTGGAATCTTCAAACTTGGTATACATATGGACAATGAATTGTGGGATTGAGAACCTGGGGCAGTATTTATACAAGAGGTCCATGATGTACCTAAATCGCTCACCTGAGTTATGATGAAATAATATGGAAGATCATCTATTTGATTATGGTTCAATAGGAGCAGTTTTGCACTTTCTTATCTACATTCTGACAAAGTTTCATGAAGATTGGATCAAAACTGTGCCCTCGAGAGTGTACACAATGTTTTTCTAAGATCTGACCTGGCGATCTAGTTTTTAATCAGACATTAATTATTAAGTTTCAAACTTGGCCTACATTTCACGAAGATAAACATTCTGACAAAGTTTCATGAAGATTCAATGCAAAATAAAGCCACAAATGTGTACACAAGGCTTTTCTATGATTTGACCTAGTGACCTAGATTTTGACCTGACAAGACCCAGTTTCAAACTTGGCCTAGATTTCATTAAGATAATCATTCTGACAAAGTTTCATGAATATTGAACCAAAACTGTGCCCTCTGGAGTATCCACAACGTTTTTCTAAGGTTTGACCTAGTAACCTAGTTTTTAATCCAACATGACCCAGTTGCACCCTCGGTCTAGATTTGTTGGAGATAAACATTTTGACAAACTTTCATGAAGATTGGAATATAACTGTGCCCTCTAGAGTGTACACAAGGTTTTTCTAAGATTTGACCTAGTGACCTAGTTTTTGACCCCACATGACTCAGTTTCATTCCTGGCCTAGATTATATAAGGATAAACATTCTGACAAAGTTTCATGAAGATTGGATTATAACTGTGCCCTCTAGAGTATATACAAGGTTTTTCTAAGATTTGACCTAGTGACCTAGTTTTTCATCCCACAAGACCCAGTTTCAAATCTGGTCTAGATTTCATTAAGATAAACATTCTGACAAAGTTTCATGACGATTGGATTAAAACTGTGCCCTCTCTGTTATTCTAAGATTTATTTCTATTTTTAGCTCTGGCGGCCATTTTGTTCAGCAGAGTGGAATCGTTTTAGCAATTTTGGTTCAATGCCATGAGTCAAACATTTCTGTGAAATTATTTTGAAATCGAGCCATTGGTTTCAGAGGAGATGTCTTTTACAGGTTTTTCTATTTTTAGATTTCTATTTTTAGCTCTGGCGGCCATTTTGTTCAGCGGAGTGGAACCGTTTTAGCAATTTTTGTTCAGAGCTATAACAGAAACATTTCTGTGAAATTTTTTTGAAATCAAGCCATTGGCTTCAGAGATGTTGTTAAAAGGTTTTTCTATTTTTAGCTCTGGTGGCCATTTTGTTCAGCGGAGCGGAACCATTTTAGCAATTTTGGTTCAGAGCTATAACAGAAACATTTGTGTGAAATTATTTTGAAATTGGCCCACTGGTCTAGGAGGAGATGTCGTTTGAAGAAATTGTTGACGACGGACGGACGGACGGACAACGGACAAATATCGATCACAATAGCTCACCTTGAGTACTTCGTGCTCAGGTGAGCTAAAAACCACTTAAGTGGTTGCTATGCTGTTGCTAAGGCTGAATTTCTATGTGAAAAAGACTGTTCCTCCAGAGCAAATTTCATAGTTGTAGGGAATCTCCTTTATAGAAATTTAGCCTTAGCAACAGCATAGCAACAACTAAAGTCGTTTTATAAGTACTGCCCCAGGCTTATTGCTGCTATTCTTCCATTTGTCCCTTTTTTCTGTCTTTTCAAGGCAAATTTGTGTCAGTTTTCTCAGGGACTGTGCAAGCTAGGCTCTTCAAAATTGGTATACATATGGAGAATGAATTGTTGTATCATGGGATTGAGACTCAGGCTCATTGCTCTTATTTTTTCCTTTATTTATCCATGTTTCTTTCTTTTCTTATTTTGAACATTCAAGTTTTGTTTCAGTTTGCTCAAAAACCAATCAAGCTATGATTTTCAAACTTATTATACATGAGAGTAACAACTTGTTGTATTGTGGAATTGAGAATGTGGCTCAATGCACATTCTTTTATTTATCCATTTTCCATCTTTTGTGGCAAATTTGTCTCAGTTTTTTCAGCAACAATTTAAACTAGACAACTCATATTTGGTATACATAGAAAAAGTAAATTGTTGTATTGTGGGATTGACAAGCAGGATTATTGCACTTATTCATCAATTATTTATCCAGTCTTCTTTCTTTTCACATTTAGAATGATGAAAATTTGTGTCACAGTTTTTCTCTTCAACTACATGTATTTTCAAGCTATGCTGTTCAACCTTGGTAGACATTTGAGAATGTGTGACTGAGAATTAGGACCCTGGCTCTTATTCTTCCCTTCACTCATTTTCTCATGAACTGTCCGCTGGCTAGCAGGATGCAATATCCATTGCTCTTTTTACATGACAGTTCATTACTAAAGCAGCACAGTAGGGCTACAGCCAGATCCTCTACCAGTTCTAGCTGACCCTGTTAGAGTCAGGCACATAGTTAGGGGAATAGTGTTTTACAAACACATTAAAATAAAATTCATTTCTTATAATTCCAACTACGTCTTTATTTCAACATTGCTAGCTATACCACTTCTTAGAAATTGCCACAGATATAATAATTACAAGTACCGTATAAAGCCTGTTAAACATCTCAGGAGCTTTGCATTTTGCGAAAAGGGGCCTTATTTAGAGCCTATAGTGTAGCCAAAATACCTCTAATACACAATATAAAGGTGATGAGTATACTTTCAGAGGAAGCGACTCTATTATTTGTGCCTCCCTTCTCAGTTGGGTTCAACTCTTAAAGGAAAGAATTTGCTTTTCTAGAAGCAAACTCTTTCCTTTAAGAACAGAACCCATTTCAAAGAGCTAACTTCTTCTCCAGAGAAGCAAACAGGAATTCATGCAAGTTAATTTTACATTATTTTCAAGAAGAGGCAGAGGGATGGGAGTGTTTATCGGAGCAGGGGCATTTATAAGGATCAAAGGGTAGGTGATGGTTTCTGGTTCAGGAGATTTCTCCAAGTACAGTAGTACTTCATTGGCTTGAACAGGCTTGGGACCATGACACTTAGTTTCTGCCAAGGGTAGTTCTAGCCAACCAGAGTTAGTTTCTATATAAAGTGACCTCTAGGGACCCAGAAAAGAATTCTAGCCAGGCAGGGTTAATGAGCCATCAGGGTTCAAGCCACTGAAGTTCTATTGTATGATAACAGTTTTCTGTTCTCTTGGCTAGTCCAGCTGCACTGAATTAGCTTTAGAAAACTAAGATGGAATCATACATGTATATTTTTTGGACACAAAGAACACTGAATTAATGAAGAATATAACTTTATTTTGAGTCTCTAATACTAACATAAGAATGTATACTGTATGTATTCAGTTGTAAGTCAGCCTTCTGTTACGACTTCTGTTATGATTCCCCAAAGCAATCCCAAAATTCTAGATCCATCTTAAAAAAATAGCCAATTTCAAGACTTTTGTGAAAACTCCACCAATCCGCTTTCAGACAGGGAAAAGTTTTGCAACATTTCCTGTACTTAAGGGACAAGTTTTGGTCCAAATTTTGGATTTCCCTATATGTTCTGTACATTTTCACCTCTCCCACAGCTCAAAATAGGGAAAACTCAGCCAGCTTAGGGAGACTATTTCTCCAAAATCAGCCTCTAGGCTAAGCCCTGCCAATTCTTTTACTTACAAGCAAAATTTGTCCTCGAATATGTTTTTCATACATACAAGTCAAGTATCATTCAATGCTATATTTTAGCTAACTATTTGCAAAGTTTCAATTTTTAGTTTCCAAGTGGGAATGAAACTGTGGATTCTGTCTTGTATTTTTAAGATATATTCATTAATGAGCCGGGACATGAGAAAACCAACAAAGTGGTTGTGCGCACAGTGCGGACTCAGATCAGCCTGGGAATACGCCCAGTCTGATCAGAGTCTTCGCTATTTTAAGTGCTTAAAGGGGAGCCAAAGGACTAAGACACCTTCATGCAGACAGTGAAGACTCTGATCAGACTGGGTGGATGCCCAGGCTGATCTGAGTCTGCGCTGGGCGCACAACCACATTGTTGATTTTCTCGTGCCGCGGCTCATTTACAAATTTACATGTTTATATCAAAACCCCTCAAAGAACCAAGTTCCTCTTCTTCATTAAAATGTGATGTAAAAATGATTATGAAACAAAAATGAGCAACATGGCATATTAAAGACACAAACTACCCTTCATTTTTCTCACACATACAAACACATGTACGTTAGGACTGCAGTTATAATACATAGCTAAACTACTGGGTAACACATATGATCATTTTGAGTGTATCCACACTACTGGGTTGTCCATACAGCACAGAAAAAGATCACTGAAAATCAATTTTCCTTTGCATAATAGAAACTTTCACATTTTCCATGAGACAGTAATAATCAGAGATGATACTTTGCAAGGAACATATTAAAACATTTTAAATGTGAATTAAGAAAAATGGAAACTTTTCTGAAGGTTTAGCTTCTTGGCTAATAGACACAACAGACCCATTTGCAAAGTTTTCAAGTAAATGGATAAACCTCCATTTTTCCTACAATTTTAACTACAAAATGTAAAACTTAAAAGGTTCTCATTTGAATGACAGATGGTTTAAAGCTTCATACATGTAGACAATTATAAATGGTCATTAAACCACTTAGAGATAAAAAATCTTAAAAATACTACTGTCTAAAACTTATGAGAGTCAAAAGTTTTGGATTTAACTTGAAGGAATTTTTTTTTTTTCCATTCTATTTGTTAAAACATACTTTGTTGCATCTTACTAGAAAAGCTGCCTGCCTAGGTGGTCGCAGTATGCTAGACCACTGACTCAACAATGGATTCAAATGAGATCATTACAATGAGGTGGTTGGAATAATGTGAACTTCACTGATGAGTTCTCATGGGATTAACCACTTCATGACCTAGTTCTAATTAGATGATCCACTTCATGGAGCTGTTTCTAATACGATGAACCCCCCTCATCTAGGTGGTCCTAATAAGATGCACCACTTTAAGGGTGGTTGAAATGAGATGCCACAACTTGTGGCATCTCATTTCAACCACCCTTAAAGTGGCCTTGCATATTTTTTCTGAAATGTAAGATTTATTTCCCACATTTATCACCATCTCACTTTCCTAACTGTGATAAAAGTAATCAGAATGAAACAAAAGGTCAAGATGACCCTGCTTCAATGCCATACTGTAGTTTCTAACATAAAATGTCAGTTTCATCAATATATTATCTGGAATTGTATGTAAATTATTGATCACACTTTTGTCTTTCATCTATTTTTTCATCTATGAATTCTTCTGTGGAACTTTGATACACACCTGTAAAATATAAAAATTACATTATGAGCCCTAGATAGATTAGAGACTGCATAGAAAATAAATCTATTGCATGTATAATTTTTTGTTAACCTGCAGTGAAAATGTTTGTTGTGACTCATCAATGCAAGTCGGATGTTTTGGTTAAAGTTTTTTTAAAAGATCCATCTTATTTTGGTTAAAACTAGTACAATTTACAGTATACAAGCAGAAATCTCCAAAAGACTATCTGAAACAATGTCAAATGTGCATTATACCTTCTGACCCACATCTCACTAACTTCTCTCCAACCCACCCCCTTTCAACCCTCTACTCCCATCAAATACCATCTTTCATCTTTAATGCACCAAAACAGAGGCGATAAAATTAATGTCTGCAAACTTTCCAAAATAAAATTCTGTCCAAGATATATCATATTGAGAATTTAAAGACAAGAGGGCAAACAGTATAGATACAGATGAGGTGGCTCAATATGAGCCACCTCATCTGAATCTACCCTGTTTGCAAATTCAACTATTTTCACTTATGGCACTTTACATAAAAACATTTACTTACAGTTTTGACTTCAGTGTAAGCTTGAAGACCATATTCTCCCAGTTCTCTTCCGTTACCAGACATGTTGAATCCACCAAATGGCATACAGCTGTCAAACACGTCATAACAGTTCACCCTGAAAATGAAAAAGATTCCCATGCTCATAGTCAGATCATGGCAAATCATTCTGCATTATTTCAAGTCAAAACAATCATAAACATAGCAGAGTTGGGGGGACATGGCCTAGGTCAGCAAGGACTATAACTGTCAAAAAAAGTGGAATCAAAAATCCAAATTACAGGCACATCTTCATCACAACCCTTCAAAACTTTTTAATCAATCCAATGAAATATTATGAGGAAATGCACAGACAAATTTTTGAATGAATGGAAGGATGGAAAGATGGACAAATGAATGGATGTACATATGAACAGACAAAGGTAAAACCCCTCCGCCTACGTCAGTTTCATTGATTTGTTGCTTAACATCCATGGTAAACATCTATGGTCATGTTGAGACGGTCAGTTAACCTAACCACACTATTCCTGGGCAGGCTTAGACCTCTTAAGCATTTAACCAGTACTAAGCGCACATACTTTCGCCAGTAACTGACAACTGCCCTTCTTGAATCAGCAGAAGGAGAAATGAAAGTATGTGGCCAGACCGGGTATCGAACCCAGGACCTCTGACTTATGAGTCAGGTGCGCTACTGATTGCATACACTGCAAGCTTATAAAGTCCTCTGCAACCATAGGTTTTGAATCTTACCAGACAGTGCCAGCCCTCAATCCATGAGCCACATGAAGTGCCTTCTCAATATCCGGGGTGACCACAGCTGCTGCTAGACCATACATGTTGTTATTTCCTCTTTCAATGACGTCATCAATATTCTTGAACTTCAAGATCTGCATCACTGGGCCAAAGATCTGTTGAATGCACAAAAAGATATACCACATTTAGCTGGTTATTAAATGGTAGCGTACCCTTCCAAAATTATCTGTAAATATGTAAATCAGCCTTGTGTAATTCAACTATTGAATAGATCATTCTCCAACTTGACAAAACAATCCAAAAAACAATCCCAAAAATCTAGATCCATCTTTAATACAAGATGGATCTAGATTTTTGGGATTGTGTCTTTTTTTTCCTTTATTTTTTAAAATGAATTTGGAATTTTGTGATTGTTTTGGGGCATTGTTTTGTCAGTTTGGAGAATGATCCAATAAAATGGCTCTAGATTTTTGGGATTGTTCTGGAAGAGAAAACCCAGTCTTAGAAGTGCAGAAATATGGTAAAAATAATCTTTGACTCATTAATAATTCCAATGAGATTTTTCTAAATATCTATACATTTCAGTTTCGCTTTCAAAATGATCCCAAATATGCATATTGGTACCCCATCACTGCAAACCTATTTTGGCTATTTTTTTATTGGCTTTCTGTTTCTTTCTATTACTTGCCACTGATTTTTGTGGTCCCTGGTCAGGAGTAACAAAAGCCCTGCAGAACTACAGGCCAAAAATCACTTTTTGAATATTGACAAGTGCCATATAACTCAGTCAGACATCAAAACATTTGACTAGAAATAAACTGCTTTTATACTCACCTCTGTAGTGGCAATGGTCATATTATCCTTGACATTACTGAACACTGTGGGCTGAATGAAGTATCCCTTGTCCCCGACCCTGTCCCCGCCCACCAGTAGGCTGGCTCCCTGCTGTCTACCAGACTCAATCAGTTTAAGGATCTTGTGCATCTGCTCTTCATCAATCTAAAATAGATAATAAAGATAACAAAAAGAATTTAAGCTGAATAGATACAGCTCCAAAGGGGATCTCTCTGACATGAAATTTAATTTCATGTCATAGTGAGCCCCCTTGGAGGTGTATCCATTCATTATTCGCCTTTCTCAAAGGGAACAGAATTTGCTCTAAAAACCCCTATTATGGAAGGAATTGAAAGACCAAAGAAGTAAATAATATCTGTTAAACTTGCCTCCCTTGAAAAGATGGATGCCAAGCTATAGTGGAACAATCACACCCCTAATATGGAACCCTATTCATCAATTGTCATTTCTGAAATAGGCTACTGGTATATGACATAAATACACAGTTCCGAGAATAGCCTCTAAGCTCCGCCTACTTAGTTACTGTTACTACGTCTCACAAGCTTTACACAAAGATGGCGGGATAAAAAATGACAAATGCAAGTGTCTGCTAAATGTTGGCGATCTATGGGGAAGAATCAGCCTCCTCATGACCTACACATGGCAGTTGGCGCATCATGCATTTCTGATGCCTTCTGTTCTTGCAAAGCAGGGTATGTTTATTAAAAAAAGTGTTGGTTTGCTTTCTTTAAACAGGTATACATCCCTCCATTAACTGTAAGGTAAAATCACAGACTTATGTCTGGAAAGAATGACAAGGCATCCCCACATTATCATTTTCCTAAACAGTTGTTATGTTGGCATACTGACCTCGAAATGAACACAGTAGCTCTTTCATATTACACAATCTATTAAATTTGGTCAAACTCTGATGATAGTAAAGGTCCTCTTGTGACTTTTAGAACAAGAGGGCCAAAAGGCCATGAATCGCTCACCTGCGCAAAAAAGGTTAAAGGTCAAACTAGGGTCATAATTTGAACAAACCTGATAGTTTGCAACCATTTCCAAATGGTTCTGAAGAAGAAGATTTTTGAATATTTTTCTTTGTTTTGCTATGGATCAAACCTTGGACCCCCTTGGGTCGGGCCATTTCAGACCCTGTAGGCCATCATTTGAATAATCTTGGTAAAGGACCACTAGGCAATACTAGAAGCTAAATTTCAAGTCTATGAGCCAAGGGAGCTGAAGAAGAAAATTTTTGAATATTTTTCTACGCATTCTATGGTTCAAACCCAGGACCCCCTGGGGCAGGGCAATTTTTGACCCTGGCACCATCATTTGAACAAACTTGGTAAGGGACCACTAGGCAATGCATCATTCCAAATTTCAAGCATCTGCACTAAGGCGTTCTGGAGAAGAAGATTTTTAAGTACATTATAATTTCAAACCCAAGACTCCCTGCCCCAGGGCCATTTTGGATCCTAGGGCCACCATTTACATAAACTTTGTAGGAGTTCACCAGGCAATGCATCATACCAAATTTCAAGCATCTGAGCCATGTGGTTCTGAAAAAGAAGATTTTTGAATAGTTTCCTATGTATTTCTATGGCTCAAACTCAGGACTCCCTGCCGCAAGGCCATTTTGGACCCTGGGGCCATCATATGAGCAAACTTGATAAAAGACTATAAGGCAATGCATCATACCAATTTTCAAGCATCTGAGCCAAGTGATTCTGAAGAAGAAGAGTTTTGAATATTTTTCCATGTAGGTCTATGGTTCAAACGCAGGACCCCCTAGGGCGGGGCCATTTTAGACCCATGGGGTCATCATTTGAACAAACTTGGTAAAAGACTACTAGGCAAAGCGATATACCAAATTTCAAGCATCTGAGCCAAGTGGTTCTGAAGAAGAAGATTTTTTAATATTTTTCTATGTATGTCTGTAGTTCAAACCTAGGACTCCCTGCCGCGGGGCCATTTTGGACCCTGGGGCCGCCATTTGAACAAACTTGGTAAAGGACTACTAGGCAATGCATCATACCAAATTTCAAGCGTCTAAGCCTTGTGGTTCTGAAGAAGAAGATTTTTGACTATTTTTCTTTGCATTTCTATGGTTCAAACCTTAGACTCTTGGACCTTGGATGGTGGCCATTTTGGACCCTTGGGCCACCATCTGAACAAATTTGGTAAAGGACTATAAGGCAATGCTACATACCACATTTCAAGCATCTGAGCTTTGCAGTTCTGAAGAAAAAAATTTTGAATATTTTTCAATGTATTTCTATGGTTCAAACCTGGGACTCCCTGCCCTGGGCCATTTTGGACCCTGGGGCCACCATTTGAACAAACTTGGTAGAGGACCACTAGGCAATGTTACATACCAAATTTCAAGCATCTGAGCTAAGTAGTTCTGGAGAAGAAAATTTTTAAGTATTTTTTAGTTTCAAACCCAAGACCCCCTGCCCCAGGGCCATTTTGGACACTGGGGCCACCATCTGAACAAACTTGGTAGAGGACAACTAGGCAATGCTATATACCAAATTTCAAGCATCTGAGCCAAGCAGTTCTGGAGAAAAAAAAATTTAAGTATTTTTTAGTTTCAAACCCAAGACCCCCTGCCCCAGGGTCATTTTGGACCCTGAGGCCACCATTTGAACAAACTTGGTAGAGGTCCACTAAACAATGCTTCATACCAAATATCAAAGCCCTAGGCCTACCAGTTTCAGAGAAGATGTCATTTAAAGCAAACTGTTGATGAGGCACGACAGACAACGGACAACGTACAACAGACACTGAGTGACCACAATAGCTCACCCTGAGCCTATGGCTCAGGTGAGCTAATAATAACAGAACTTATTAAAGTTTTTAAAATATTTAGTGTCATAACAGTATTTTAAAACCCAAACCTGAGGTCCTTGGTCAGTCTTTGGATCAAATGGATTTCCTACAGTCCTCTTTGCTGCTCTGGCACGACTTCTCTCGACAAACTCGTCATAAATCTTCTCCTCAACATAGGTTCTGGAGGCAGCTGTACAGCATTGACCATGGTTGAAAAACAGACCAAAGTGAGCCTGCTCTACTGCCATGTCCACTGTAATAGGAATTAGGAAACTATTATTTTATGATCTCAGTGACAGTTTGACAGTCTCTAACATTCTAACATGCAAAATACAGATACACATGAATTGTATTTAAGAACATCATATGCTAAGTGAGACATTAGCACAGCAGGGGCTGCATAATTCTAGTCCTAATACACAGGGTAATGTCATTTTGACCTACCAAGACTCAAACTAAAGAAATGTATACCCAGACCACAGGTCATTGACTTAGCAGGGAATCCCAGTCTATAAATAAATTTCTATAAACAAATAAACTTCTATAAATAAATATGGCGCTTTTATATAGTTAAAATGGGGTTTGGAGCCATTGTAGGTGCTCTTATTTATGAGATTGATAGGATGTCAATGTCCTGTGCTCAGACGTTGCAGAGGCAAGATAAGGGTATTATAGGGTTATTCCTGTAGAGCAAGAATTTAATTTGGAACCAAAATGCTGCTGCATCAGTTAGACAGCTGGCATAGCATTTATGTGCTTCTTACTAAATCAGTTTTGTCTTTAAGGATCTGTTAGTAGAATGCCATGAGCTGTTTGGTTCATGCTACTGTACACCATCATGCATATGCAAAAACGTCACATTTTACTTAAATCCATTTTTATGACATATCCGACCAACGTATGTATGCATACATGTTTTCCCACCGTTTTTACAGGGGGAAGCAACTGCTTTATGACAACCTGACATACATAAGAAATATGCCTGGCCATTTCAAAAATATGTACAAAGAACTATTTGAATTTACTCACAATCTGCATCTGCGAAAATAATGTTGGGACTTTTCCCTCCTAATTCCAGGGTGACCCTCTTTAAATTGCTGTTGGCTGCATCTGCTGCTACTAGCTGACCAACCTGAGAATATAATGAACAGCTTCAGATATGAGTTATCAAGGATAACTCTGAGATATAACGCGAGTTGGAAGACCTCCGTAGTTTTCCACAATTTTTTTTTAAAAAGGGAAACACCTTTTGTGACTTTTTGCTAGCTTCCTTGAATGTTGATATCATTCCAAAAGGGTCTACTCATAAAGGAAAGAATTTGCTCCCCTAGGAGCAAATTCTTTTCTTTAAGAGATGACCTCAACAGAGAAGGAAGGCAAACAAGAGGCCCAAATGGGCCTGATATCGCTCACCTGGCTTTTGTATCCGAATGGTCCCCATTCTGATACAAAATCGGTCCAATTCCAGAGATTTTCTCAATTTCACATTTTGCTACTTTTAGTAACAGAGGCCAACTTGTCTGGTCTTTATATATTTACTTTTGAAACACCTCAAGGCAAGAATCATTTTGCCACAAATTTCATCAAAATCCATTCAGGGGTTACTGAGATATTGTCAGTTTCATGTTTTGTGCTATTTTTAGTAACGGCAGATGGCAGCCATCTTAGAATGCTAAAATGCAAAAAAATGAAAAGCTTTCATGCAAGGACCATTTTGACACAAAATTGGTCCAGTTCCATTGTAATTTTCTAATTTTGCTATTTTAAGTAACAGAGGCCAACTTGACGGGTCAATATTTGTTAATTTGTGAAACACATCAAAGCAAGAATCATTTTGCCACAAATTTCGTCTCAATCGCTTCTGCGGTTAATGAGATGTTGTCATTTTCATGTTTTGTGCTATTTTTAGTAACGGCAGATGGCGGCCATCTTGGAATGCCAAAATGCAGAAAATCGAAAAAGCTTATTGAAATGATCATTCTGACAGAAAATTAGTCCAATTCCACTGAGATTTTCTTATTTTCACATTTTTCTATTTTTAGTAACAAAGGCCATTATGACTTGTCTATATTTAGTTACTTTTGAAACATCTCAATGCAAAAATCATTTTGACACAAATTTCGTCAAAATCTATTCAGCGGTTACTGAGATATTGTCATTTCCATGTTTTGTGCTATTTTTAGTAACGGCAGGTGGTGGCCATCTTGGAATGCCAAATTGCAATTAATCGAAATGGCTTCATGTAAGGAACATTCTGACACAAAATTGGTCCAATTCCATTCAAGGGTTCTTGAGTAATTGTCATTTTTATGATTGTGCTATTTTTAGTAAAGGCAGATGTCGGCCATCTTGGAAAGCCAAATTGTAATTAATCAAAATGGCTTCATGCAAGGAACATTCTGACACAAAATTGGTCGAATTCCATTCAAGGGTTCTTGAGTAATTGTCATTTTTATGTTTGTGCTATTTTTAGTAACGGCCCCCATGGTGGCCATCTTGGATAGTCAACTGGCACAAAATTGAAATAATTCCTTTTAAGGACCATTGCTGACCAAATCTGACCACAATCGATTGCGTTTTCTTGAGATACTGACATTTGAGCAAAATCGGTCTTGTAAACGCTAAGTAGGTCACTGTGACCTAATTCCGCTATAGATTTTTTTCATTTTTACAATTTTTAATCCCAAGGTCCCATTAATGTTCCACGCAAACGTTCAGCCAAATATACCAAATGGTTCTGGAGAAGAAGTTGATTTTGTTGTTTTTGCTATTTTTAGTAACGGTGGCCATCTTGGATTCTTGACCTGACCCAATTTTATAATTTTGAAACCCTGCAGTCTGGTCATGCTCCATGTGAAATTTGAAACCCATGGGTGCAGTGGTTTTAGAGAAGAAGTTGTTTGAAGTCGTTTGAATATGTCGTTTTTTGACACTGGCATTTGAGCAAAATTACACTCGTAAACAGAAAGTAGGTCACTGTGACAAAACTCCGCTACAGATTTTTTTCATTTTTATAATTTTGAATACCAAGGTTTCATTGATGTTCCATGCCAAAATTCAGACAAATATACCCAGTGGTTCTGAAGAAGAAGTTTATTTTGTTGTTTTTGCTATTTTTAGTAACGGCGGCCATCTTGGATTTTCAACCTGACCCAATTTTACAATTCTGAGACCCTGGAGTCAGGTCATGCTCTATGTGAAATTTGAGAAACATGGCACCAGTAGTTTTACAGTAGAAGATGTTTGATATTTGTTTTTAGGTGTTGACGGACACATTCTGTGACGACGCACGACGGACGCATTGGTATGACAATAGCTCACTATGGCCCTTCGGGCCAGGTGAGCTAAAAAGAAAATGAATGAGCTGCATCCCCTCTAAGAGTTTCCATTAATCAAAAGTATGTTTTGATCATTCCCCCACAAAAATCATATACTGCATCATATCATCAGCAACAGCTTGCGGAGATGATTCCGAAGAGATGTCACAGTACATCTTTTTGAGGAGAAACAAGAAAATATAATTCAGAAATGATAGTAAAATTTCTTCGTATTAAGGGCTACTGTACTGTTTTTCAACATGCATTGAAGTTACTGGAAATAACTGGTATTGTTTTATGTAAAAGAATGTTGAAAACTGCAAGGAAAAATTCCAACGGGTTAAAAAGTTATAAGGAATTTAAATTTTAATTCATTGAAAAATATGCAAGGACTCCTATGTCATTTGGGTAATTCATATTATTAAAATTTACAAAAAAAATACACTTTTCATATTTTTTCATATGTTTTTCTCCTGAAATAGATTAAGTGTGACAAGCTACATCATCTCATGAAAAAAAACAAGGGCTTCGCAAGCGGCTCATAATATGCCCGTTTAAATGTCATAAAGGAGTTACAGAATGAACAAGACTGTTTACAAAAGGATAGAGAGGCAGACAAACAGAGGCAACCACGTTATAATTAATGAATGCAACATTATTTAAATAGACTATTAGTATATCAAGTCAAGGGAGATAAACTAAATATACTAGATATACCATTCTTGGATCTATTACTCTCCCCTGAATCACCATAAAGTGTGTAACAAATATATTTTAAACAGTTGAAATGTTAAACAGGATATTTATGCAAGGGCAGGTAATTGAGTAAGTAAGCCAGAGTTGTGGTTCCTGCTCAGGATATATTGCCTTATTATAATACACTTCCTACAAAGTTTCATTCTAATATTTTAAAAGGTTGAGGAGATATGGAGTGAATGAGAAACACCTAAAATATACTAATCAAAGGGCGGTTACTCCAAAATTAAGAAAGGGGGAGCAACTATTCTTATATGTGACACACTGCCTTGTGATCATGCACATTGTTATAAAGTTTCATCATGATATTCCAAACAGTTACCAAGTTAAGGTATGCACAAGCTAAGTATACACAAAAATAGCTAACATGAACTAATGAAAGGGAGGTAACTCAAAAACGCAGAAAGGGAGAGCAGCCATTGTTGTACGCGACACATCGTTGGGACTTCATAAACTTTGCTATAAAGTTACATGAAGATATCCCAAATGGTTATCTAGTTATGGCGCGCACAAGACTGGCAGGGTAAAAATTAATCAAAGGGGCATAACTTGGAAACTTAGGAAGAGGGAGCAACCATTTTTGTACTTGACACGTTCCCCCAACCTAATACATATTCCTACCAAATATAATGAATATATCCCAAACGGTTACTGAGTTATGCCGCGCACAAGAATGTTTACGGACGGACGGACGGACAGTGCCACGACATAATACGTCCATTTTTTCAAAACAGGCGTATAAAAATAAATATTTTGCATCAGAATATGGTGATAATAAATGGAATCCAAATTACATGATGCAAATAAAGCTGTAGAAAAGAGAAAGTGGGTGCGGCTTAAAATCTAATTTGCATAAACTATAACTGTCAATAATAACAGTTTGGATGAAAAAAAATTTGATGGGTTGGTTGGTTGATTTGATGCTTAACGTCCATGGTAAACAACTAAGGCCATGTCGGGACGGTCAGTTAACCTAACCACACTATTCCTGGGCAGGCTTAGACCTCCTAAGCGGTTAACCAGTACTAAGTGCACATACTTTCGCCAGTAACTGACAACTGCCCTTCTTGAATCAGCGGAAGGAGAAACGAAAGTATGTGGCCAGACCGGGATTCGAACCCAGGACCTCTGACTTACGAGTCAGGTGCCCTACTGATTGCGCTATCCGGCCCAAAATTTGATGGGGTTTTCAGCAATCTATTTCTCTCATAAATACCTGTTAATTGGGAATATTTCTGGAAAATGTGAAGAAAACAGAGCAGTGGCCCTTTAATACATACATCCTGTATATACAAATATTATCTAAAATATTCCATAAAGTATACTTTTGCATTGTCAATATGTTTTATCAGATTATATATTTTGAGGTCCTTTATAATAAATGATGCTGTTGATTTGCAAAGAATGGTCTCACAGAGCTAATTTAAATGAGGAGATACACAACATTCTGTTACTGGAGAAACAAAAATAAAATTCGAATTTTAAACCCCCCCCCCTAAATTATTTGTCTGAAAAATGTGTTACCTCTGTTGATCCTGTGAAGGCAACTTTGTGGACATCTGGATGTCTGGAAATGGCTGCCCCTGCTGTGGGACCATAGCCTGGAATTATGTTCAAAACACCTGGTGGATACCCAGCCTGTGTATTAGAAAATGAAGTAAACTTAACATGAACTGTTAGAAGACAATATAGTGTGTCTAATAGGTGTTTAACTTTAACTCTATGGAGTTTTGGCCATTCTGAGTGCAATAGGATTAAATGCAGCAATTTCACTATAAACCACCACTGTAGCTGTTACAGTTCACTGAACCATGAAACATAGGTCACAGTGACATGTAAGTAGAATGAGGTCAGTCGCTGCTACAGAAACATGATTAAACCGTCATTCTTACCCCCAACTTTCTATAAGGTAGTTGTATACCTTCAAAATTGGACAAGTCCATTTGCCATTTTAGGAGATTTGCTTTAAGTGTAAGGGTACAACTTGAGGAGGTGCCATGTTTTATAAAAGGGGAACAATTTTTTATGACAACCTAAATGCTACCCTTCCAAAATGGAATTTGAAGCAAAATCTTCATTTTTTTTTCAGAGTTGCTCCAAACTAAGAAAGAAGGCAAAAACCAAAATGACAGAGTTGCTTCCCTTGAAAGTGTAACCTTTCACCTTTAAATAAAAGAACTTTGTAAATGCTTGGAAAATCAAGCTAATGCTATTTAGACACAACATTTGAGCCATGTTGTGTGACTTCCAACAATGTGGCATTTTTGTCAAGTGATATTCAGATCATTCAATTCATTTAGACAGGGTAATCGGAGACCTCACTGATGTCTCTATGGCTTGGGTCACTTCCATAGATGGCTGATGTAACAAGTGAAGGCTCTGATCAGACTTCACTTATGTGCAGTCTGATAAGAGCTTTTGCTTGTCACCAATGCCACATTGTTGGAAATCACATGATGTGGGTTAATTTTCTTCTCCTGGTTTTGGCTGTAATTACTTTGCCTGTTCTTATAACTTACTCATAGTTTGTAATGTGAAACACTATAATTCCCCATAATATAGTAATGTTTGCTTAGCCCCGAAGCGTTTCATGTTATTATTCTGTACAACAATTTACCTCTTCTGCTAACTTTGCAATATGAAGGCCAGACAATGGAGTCTGTTCTGCTAGTTTCATCACAACTGTGTTGCCTAGTGCCAGAGCTGGTCCCAGTTTCCAAGCTTGCATCAGCAGAGGGAAATTCCACTGAAATTCAAAAACACTATATTTATTTCAATGGAAGTTTAAAGATGTAAAAGACGTATAAAGGGGAAAACAATCACTGATGATCTCACACGAGAGTTGTCATTTTATATGAAATTCATGATAAGTGCCTACATAAATTCTATACAAAATGGCCACGACTGTGTGACTGTGTTGATCTTATGACCATTTTTCTTTTCATTTTATTTGTTAACCTGACAATATCTTCAAGAGAAAACATAATATTGTCATGCATTGTCATGCATTGAGGCTGGTACATTTTGCAATGTACAGATCCTTGGATGACTTAAGATTTTAAATCCTTGTCAAAAGTATTTCAGTCAAATAAAGACAGTGGTAAAGTAATGAAAGGCTATAAAGCTATTTCTCACCCATTGGACAAGGATATCCCTTTCTATAGGTGTCTGAGATTTTTCTATCTTGGCCTGCTATCTCCGCCTAGGCTCAGAAAGCTGTCTCAAAATGCTATAGAGTACAGCCCAATAAATTACACACTTTAAATCAGCAAATCAACATACAACCTGTCATGTAAATTGCATGCAGAATATGAAATTGACACCTAGTGATGTACAGGAAGTGTCACTGTAGATTTCTGATTATCTGCCAATCATGAAAAAAGCATGCACAAGGTGAAATTAACACACATGTCAAACTATTAATAGAAAATTAGCTTCAAGTTTATAGGAATGGACAACAAGAACTTTAGAATTCAATAAATATTCTGTTTTATAAAACATGGGTGAGAAAAATAATCAATGATGGGGTGAAGGCCTTGACAAGGAAATCTCAGCCTCGGCAAGCCTCGCATAAGACTAAATAATCTGAAAACAAGCCTGAGATTTCCTTGTCTCGGCCTCAACCTCATCATAGATTCTATTAGTGTCATGAAAAGATATCCGTCTCCAAGGAGAATCAAACCCTATTTCAGTGACCCAACACTTAACTCACTGAGCTGCTGGTGCTCCTGTCTCACAGATAATTAAGTAGTGTGTAACATGATTATGTAAGTTTATGTAATGATGTTACAATACTGCTTTCCATGTTATTCATGTGATAAAAGTAATATAGAGGATGCTTTGATTATGTTAAACTCACAGCAGATCAAAACTCTTAAACTATATTCCCTGGTTCACTTATTGTGCTATTTTGATTACTGAAGGGAGAGAAAAAGTAAGCAGAATGAACAGCAATTCTATTTTTATATGAACTGGTTCACATAGACCTATTTTCAAAGCAACACAATCATCTATCATAAATTATTGTGTTTTATTTCAGCTGATTACAACTTCCTTTTGTTTTTACCACCATGTAATTCAATGCTGTTAAACGCTTTAAAGTAACTTCAATTAACGGAAACAATACAGCATGTTATCTTACAGGAATAATTTGTCCGCAAACTCCAACTGGCTCGTGACGAGTGTAAGCAAAGTAATCTCCCCCTGAAAAAGAAGATTAGGAGCAGAGCTCCAGATAAGAAGAGGTAACTAATTCAGAGATATTTTTTCTTATTTCTCCATGAAAATGTATGTTGTGATCCCTCATCAGAACCATCTCAGCGAGATGGTTCTAATGTGGGGTCACAACATAAGTTTAAGGAGAAATAAGGAAAATTATCCCTAAATTATCCCTGTTATACCCTTCTTATGTGAAGCAATGGCCGAGCAGATTATATTTTTATTACAAGGCAGCACATACAACAAATGATAGGTATTTGCAAATCTGATCAAGGTCACATTGTGTAAAGTTTATAATTTTTACCTGTAAAACACTTTTTAAGATGATGACTGAAGACAATAATTTATACAAAAATTTCAACAGGTTATGGGTTAAAGGAACTATACAGTTAGAGTCAACAAGTTGCTTGAACTCTTTCAAAATATGCCTGAAAACATTTGATCTAATTCATAAAATGGATTTTAAGTATTTCACTGATATGTTTACAGAAGTCAACCTAATGCCATTAAATCTTTTCCAAAATTTTATGTCTGACCTTGCGTGTTAATTGGTGTCCAAATACAGATGTAAATAAATCATGGTTAGTTCTTAAAATACAAAACTGTCTTAAAGGCCACCTCTATTAAGCATCCCAAACTAGCATTTTCATGTTTTTAGTGAAAACTGACCTGTATTAGACAAGCGCTTGCCTTAAGCAAGCTATTTTGGCCCTTGGGAGCTTGCTTAAGACAGGTTTGACTGTATGATAACTGAAAATTCACTATAAAGAATCAAACATGATACATATGACCACTAACACACTGAAAAACTGTCTGTGAACCAAAGTGACCCAGAACTTGGCGAGACGGTTTCGAATGAAGGGTCACAAAATATGTTTTTATAGAGAAGTATGGATAATTATCCCTAAATTATCCATGTTAGCCCTTCCAATCTGGATCACTGAAGTCATTTACAGTACACAGATACAGATTCAAGAACTTACATATGGGAGTTGTCTTTCCTTGGTTTTTGTCTGCCCAGCCAGCATAATATCTGTAATTTACACATCATTTTATGAGCCGTGACACAACAAAATTAACACAGTGGCATGTGCGCCCATCGAAGACTCAGATCAGCCTGAGCATCCACCCAGTCTGATCAAAGTCTTTGCTGTTAGCATGGAGGTAGCTTAGACCCTGAGCTACCCTTTAAGCGCAAAGCCAAGACTCTAATGAGACTGGGCAGATGTCCAGGTTGATCTGAGTCTGCACGGGGCGCACATGCTAATTTGTTGGTTTTGTCATAAGGCATCTCAAAATGATACCTAATTTTCTTGCAACAATTATTAAGACTAGAAGAAGTGTTTTGTTGTTGTTGCTGCTGCTGCTCTGTTTTTATACAAAAACAGACGATAATGTCTAGCTGTAGCTGATGTACTCAAACTGCAGAGTATCTGTGTTTCACTTATAGATCCTCAAAGAGTCAGAGACTTTTCAAGACATTCAATAGGACTCCAGTCAGCATGTGCATCTATTTAAACTTGATTTTCATTCTTTGCACATGGTAACATTTCACATCTACCATTGCAGGTATAACAAATTAAGTGAATAAACAATAATTATTCTCAACAGCTTCATAAACTTAGATAATGAAAAATAAGACTGTTACTACTGAAAAGTAAGGTAAAGAATTTTCTCAGTTAGGGTTAGTGGCCCCTTAAGAGATAGCCAGTCTGGTAGGTCATAATGAATTTCAATATTTGGCCCACAGCAAAGTTTATGCCCAACATTCATAAATGTTCTTTTGAAGGGAATATTATCCATTAAGTACCATAACTATTCTACAAAGTTCAAAACTGCACTTAAATGCCTTTTTTTCTACACCAAATTCTCTGAAGTGGCTTCCCCTGTCCCAGGACAAAATGATTTCCCACACTGGACAATTTTTGATATTTGGCTACTAGTATATGAAGTAAAATGAAACAATAAAATGAGAGTACATGCCATAAAAGCATAACATTTGGTTGCCCCTAACAAGTTCAATCACCTTGTTCAGCAGGGTTAAAACTCACCTGTAACATCTAAGAACCAGTTCAAGATCCACACTGTAGGCAACATTGTAAGGTTTACCATTGTCTAATGTCTCCAGTTCCTGCAATATTTGTAAATCATATAAAGCTGAATGGATAGACTTTCAGGGGAAGCAACTCTACCATTTCCTTTTCAGTCCCCTTTTTTTGGTTGGGTCAACTCTTAACAGAAAGAACAGCTCACTTTTCAGTGGGGTCAACTCTTAAAAGAAAGAATTTGCTCCTTAAGGAGCAAATTCTTTCTTTAAAGAGAAACCCCTTTTTGGAAGGGCCTCTTCATCCACTGCAGCAAACAGGAAGTTGGGAAAATTGTTTCACTTATTGAAAATTGCAGAAAAAACATAAAGATGCACCAATACACCTTAATGTTGTGTATGAAATATCTATAGATGACGTTAGATTTGGGGATAAATCTGGAGTAAGGTTTCTTACTTCATCAAAACATATGTTGTGACTGCTCATGCGATAGTACCAATTCATGCAGATGGTTCTACTGAGGTGAATGGGTACAAATGCAGGAAAGTTAACTCATCCAATTTCACTTTTGCCTCTGTACTCAATGTGGGTCAATTCTTAATGGAAAGAATTGCTCCTCTATAAGAGTTCTGTCATATGGAGAAACAAAGAGAAAGTCAAAAATATGTTTCCCTTGGTAAAATGGCCAAAAAGCAAGGGTTTGCACCCATACATCATAAGGACCTATTATTTCTCCATACAGATTATCTTGTTACCGCTCCTTAGTACCATCTCACTGAGGATGTTAAACTCACTGAGGGCCTCTTGACAAAACATCTGTACCCAGTTGTTCAAGCACTCACAGCGAAGACTGATCAGACTGGGTGGATGACAAGGCTGACCTGAGTCTCTTTGTTAAGTGCACATGCCACTTTGTTGATTTTGTCGTGTCATGGCTCATATCTTGTTTACTGTCTTGGCAAAAGACTATATGGGCAACACATTTCACATGCCCTGTATTCATCATCATAGTATGTTTTGTCTAAAAGTGGATACTGTTTTGTTTAAGACAGATAGTATTTTGATTATACAACCTGAATCAGCTTCAGTCATATCCCAGCACTTTTTACCCTCCATTGCCAACTGTATTAATTCTAATAAACACTCCATCTTCAACTATCTTTGTCATAGCATGATTGATTGTTACAAAGGTCATCTTTATAGACATGGACATTTTGAAAACATAAAACACTGCTTACCACACTCTCTAAAATTCTCTCTGTAAAATTATCTTTGTGCTCAAATTGCAACTGCTCAAAACTGCAAGCATATTTAAAATATGCTTGCAATTTTGAGCAGTAGCAATTGGAGTTCTAAAGCGACTACACCTTTTTCTGTGTTCAAAATGGATAAAACCATAACTCAGCTGTATGCTCTCATAAGAATTTGAGTATGATAAGAAATGCTTTATGAACAGCATGCACAGCCCTAGACAAGAGGGGTATTTGATGATAATTGCAGGATAATTTTCTTTATTTCTAAATGTAACCATATGTTGTGACCCCTCATCTGAACCGTCTCATCAAGACAATTCAGATGAGGGGTCACAACATATGTTTTCATCGGGAATTAACAAAAATTATCCCTAATTATCACCAAATAAAACAAGAGGGCCATGAGGCCCTGAATCGCTCACCTGTGTATGGTGGCCATGTAGGTCATGTGACCTAGACCACTTGATAAATTTTTGTTCCATCAGCCCCTAGAGGCTGTGTATGATATTTGGTTACAATTGGTCCTGTGGCTTTTGAGGAGACGTCTTAAATTGTCAAAATATAAGAGACATGGGTCAGAGGTCAAAGGATGACCTTGACCTCTTGTACCCGCAAATGTTCCATGTACTAACTAAGACGACTGTATATACCAATTTTTAGGCCAAAATCTTCTAAACTTGCCATGAACTCTTATGTTCTACCATTTTCCCATACTTGACCTTGCCTTGTAAAAGGTCAAATCAGCCCAAGGTCATCATTTGAACAATCTTGATAGTACTCAAGTACCTGATGCTATATACCAAGTTTCAAGGCCATCGATCACTTGGTTCTTGAGAAGGAGATTTGTAAAGGTTTTTGCCATATATGGGCATGGCGGCCATGTTGGTCATGTGACCAAGACTGTTTGAGCAAATTTTCTTTCCCTCAGCCCCTAGAGGCTCTGTATGAAATTTGGTTACAATTGGCCCAGTGGCTTTTGGGCAGATGTGTGAAATTGTCAAAATATGAGAGACCAGCCTCTAAGGTCAAACAATGACCTTGACCTCTTGTACATATAAATTTTCATGTACTCATTCAGATGACTGTATATGCCAATTTTCAGGTTTAAATCTTCAACAGTTTCCAAGAAATCTTATGTTCTAGCATTTTCCCATATAAAAGCTAAAAAAAGCAAATTTTACCTTACCGTAAAAAAAGGTCAAGGTCAACCCAAGGTCATAATTTGAACAATCTTGGTAGTACTCGGGTACCTGATGCTACATACCAAGTTTCAAGGCCATTGGCCTATTGGTTCTGGAGAAGAAGATTTTTAAAGGCTTTTACCATATATGGGCATGGCGGCCATGTTGGTCATGTGACCCGGTCCGTTTGAACAAATTTTCGTTCCCCTGCCCCCAAGAGGCTCTGTATGAAATTTGGTTACAATTGGCCTAATGGCTTTTGAGGAGATGTGTGAAATTGTCAAAATATGAGAGACCAGGGTCAAAGGTCAAACAATGACCTTGACCTTTTGTACGCATTAATTTTCATGTACTCATTCAGATGACTGTATATACCAATTTTCAGGTCTAAATCTTCAACAGTTTCCAAGAAATCTTATGTTCTAGCATTTTCCCATATAAAAGTTACACAATGCAAATTTGACCTTACCGTAAAAAAGGTCAAGGTCAACCCAAGGTCATAATTTGAACAATCTTGGTAGTACTCGCGTACCCAATGCTACATACCAAGTTTCAAGGCCATCGGCCTATTGGTTCTGGAGAAGAAGATTTTTCTAGGTTTTTACCATATATGGGCGTGGCGGCCATGTTGGTCATGTGACCAGAACCGTTTGAACAACTTTTCGTTCCTAAGTCCCCTAGAGGCTACATATGAAATTTGGTTACAATTGGCCCAGTGGTTTCAGAGAAGAAGTCGTTTGAAATTGTTGACGGACGGACGGACGGACGGACGGACGGACGGACGACGGACGGACGACGGACGCCGGAGCCTTGCCATCCTATAAGCTCCCCCGGAGCCGCTGGCTCAGGTGAGCTAAAAAGTAAAGGTAAAGGTGTCCCATAGCCTGAGAGCCGTAGGGGCAGTGGGGGTTAGAGACCCACTGTATCTTGGGCACAGCTGATGAAAGGCGGAGCCCATCCCTCTCCTTTCGCTGCCTTATCCTTCCCTGATTCGAAAAAGGTACCCATTTACTGCTGGGTTGACAGAGAGAGTTTTCCAGTCATCGTATGGCGACAGTGAGCCGCGAACTCACGACCTTACGGTGACTTTCTGCACAGTAGCCGAGCCACTCTAACCACTCGACCACGGCGCCTCTCTATCACCAAATACTCGCTCTTATCTAGGGCTCTGAACATGTTTAATGAGTTTACAGCAAGGTATTTTCTGTCTCTCTCAATGAGATCAGCCCATTTATTCATGAGGTAGCCCCTCTGTCCAGCATCCATCCGTCTCCATGGTGACCCAAGCCTGAAGGCTTCAGTGGCTGCCTTCACTGCCTTGTCAACATCTGCCTAGAAAACAGATAAAGTCAAACTGATGAAATGAGTATCAGCGTGTCCATTTGTGTATGTTAAGACCAGTTTGGTGGATGGCTTGTGTTTTTATGGCTCTTTCAACAGTATTTCAGTAATATCAAGCCAATGGAAGGGTGATAAGGAAAGGCTGAGGCCAATGGAACCATGTAGCCTCCAGTTGGACTCGAACCCGGACCACTAGCATTAGCTCACTGAAATACTGCGGCTTGCATGCTAGGATCAGGCTAGCTGCTTTTCTTTTAATGAAGCCTATTTCCTGAGTGACTATGAAGTAAGTTTATTTCTTATGCTTCAGTCACATTCCAAAACTACTTTTATGACTATCTTTTTAAGCATGAAAATGTTATACTGAATAATCACATAATTTTCATCCTAGACAGTAACTGAATTTATTTTTTTAAAGGTGTTTTTGCACAATCAGCAGATCTTGTACATGTACATACATACTTAACAAACTGTCACACTTCTGTTAAAATGAAGATCAGAAAAAAGAAGCCTCATTCATAAAATAAGGAAGAAAATTCTGAATTTTTGATAAACAGATTTGAAATTTCAAATAGAAAGATGTAAACATAAAGGATATATTTTAGATTGGAGAGTAAGATTGCATACAATACAGGGAGTTTCCTTCTCTTATAGGCAGAAATCACAATATGATATCCATAAACAGGTCATTTTTTTAGATAATTCATGTAGATGTCTTTATATCTACATGTAGTATGTATATATACCCTAATGTGCTTAATTATTGGGACATCTAAAACCATTAATTTTCCATTTGGGACAAATGGAAAATTAATGGTTTTAGGTGTTCCAATACTTAAGCACATTAGGGTAGTCCATGACTTAAATTTCTTTCTTTTAATCTGTCATTTAACAATTAACTTTCCGGTACTTTTTAAGGAACTACCAATAATTATATGAGAAACGTTTTCCCACTGTCTCCTAGCAACCTTACCTTGTCCCCTTCTGCCACCTCACAAATGACCTCTCCTGTGCAGGGGTTCAGAGTAGGGAATGTCTTGCCGCTAACAGAGTCCACAAACTGGTTGTTGATAAAACACTGAAAAATAACCAAAGATTATAATGCAGAAAAGAAGATTACAGATGATTATAAAATAGCAATGGCAGGTTAGAGACTATATTTTACTATAACACGTATAGAGATATGGAGACAATGAGAATGGCTGAGCAGCCAAATAACAATATGCAAAGTTAGATTGTTTACAGAGCTCCAGATAAGAGGGCGTATTGAGGATAATTCAAAAATATTTTTTCTTATTTCTCAACGAAAACATATGTTGTAACCCCTCATTAGAACCGTCTCGACAAGGCGGTTCTAATGATGGGTCACAAAATATGTTTTTGTGGAGAAATATGAATAATTATCCCAAAATTATCTCTGTTACCCCTTCTTATCTGGAGCACCGATGTTTATCCTTTTGCATCTGAAGGCAAAGACATAAGATCTTGCAAACACTGGAGACCCAGGATCTGCAGTCTTTACCATTTGTGCTGGTGACTGTTATCATCATCAAAAATGTATATTATTTGGAGCTCTGACATTATCCTTTATGTTTCTCTCAAAGGTCAAGGAGATGTTTAAAGGCTCCTTTATAAATGCATGCATGCACATATGCATGTTAACCTTCATTAATGCCTGAGTGTGCATTTCTTATACTGCTGAGCACTGAAAAACAAAACAAACTGACTTATGTGCACAATAAAAGCTCTGATCAGCCTGCACATCTTCCCAACAGTACCTAAGTGGTAAAGCCATCACCAACTATGATCCATAGGTCTATAATTGTGACAGCTTATAGCTTATGCCAAAAACATTCTCCATTTACTTGCAGGCTGGTATGTGTCTTATGAAGCAATTTATACAAGCATACAGGTGGATTTTCTTATACAAGCCTCATTCATAATGTCCCAAAACTGTTTCATGATATCTTTATCTTATCAAACTATAAATAGAGCAGAGATGCACAAAATGGGATATATGATACATATGCAAACAGAAAAGACTCATACCAGCCTGCACAGATGAAGTAAACTTTAGGGTATGAAAATAATCTGACCTATAGCAGGGGCGTAGCTAGAAGAAATTGAATGATACGCAAAATCATATTTCCTACTTCTTGAGGAGACGTCTAGCGGTTTAGCCCCGATAATAGTTTATAGTTTCAAGTCTGTAGGCAGTTAATATTGAAATCTTGTCCAATTTACAAACATTCAGCATGCAAATACGCAGGTGTGTGTTGAAATTTTGTCAATTTGACAAAATTTCAATAAGCACCTGCGTATTTGCGTATAAGCAGCTACGCCCTTGTATAGATAAGAAGGAGTATTAGAAGATAATTGTGAGACAATTTTTCTAATTTCTTCTTTAAAACATGCATTGTGACCCCCCATCTGCTTCGGTTCAGCCTAGAGTCATAATGTAGTCATTTTCATTCCTAATTAACACCAAAAATTCACTATTATCTGCAGCTGTCCTGGTGATATCCTGCTTCTCCATGACAAAAAAAATCAACAACAACGACAACAAAAAAACATGGGTACTGACTAATATCAGTGCTCCAGATGAGAAGGGGTGACAGGGATAATTTAGAGATAATTTTCTTTATTTTTCCATTTAAACATACATTGTGACCCCTCATTAGAACCGTCTCACCATTCTAACTAGAGCAAGTGAGCAGGGGCTCACATATACCCCCGACCAGCGCCACCGCCTAATGAAACCACACCCTAATGAAACCAATCTTATACATGGTATGAACCTAGAAGTAAACTTTATCACCTATCAAATGCTTCCATCAAAGTATATTACAAATATCAGTAAAGAAAACCAACTAAGCACAACATTTTAATGTAAACCTATAAGTCTGTTTCCATGACCTTGGATAGCAGCAGCATCCAGATGATGTCAACTAATCTGCATGAACACATAGAAGTAAACCTAGTCATAAATCAGAAGGTTTCATCTAAGAATGCTTGAAATATAAACAAAGAATTTAAACTTAACGCAAAACTTAAACGCAAATGTTAAAGTCTGTGACCTTGACCTTAGGTCAGCAGCAGCATCAAAATGATGTCAATCATTGTGCACGAACATAGAAGTAAACCTAGTCATATATATAAAGGTTTCACCAAAGGATGTTGGAAATATAAGCAAAGAATATAAACTTAACGCAAATTTAACACATATATACAAATCTGTGACCTTGACCTTTGGCAAGCAGCAGCATCCAGATGATGTCAACTACTCTGTATGAACCTTAAAGTAACCCTAGTCAAATAGCAAAAGATTCCATCAAAGGATATTGGAAATATATAAGAGAATATAAACTTAACACAAAACTTTAACGCAAATTTAAGTCTGTGACCTTGACCTTAGGTCAGCAGCAGCATCCAGATAATGTCAACTATTCTGCATGAACCTAGAAGTATACCTAGTCACATACCAAAAGGTTTCATCAAAGGATATTGGAAATATAAGCAAAGAATAAAACTTAACGCAAAACTTTAACGCAAATGTTAACGGACGGACGCACGGACGAACGGACGGACGGACACACAGACGGACGAACGGACGAACGGACGGAAAGACGAAAACTATATACCCCTCGACATACGAGGGGTCACAATGTATGTTTTCGTTGAGAAATAAGAAAAATTATCTTTGAATCATCTTCAATACCCCCTCTTATCTGAAGCTCTGAGACTACTGTGGTAAGCTCTATTACAACTGACTTACAGTGGCGAGCATAACAGATAAATTTCATCCACAAATTTTGCCTTATCTGGAGCTCTGTAAAAATTAGTTTCTTTGATTTCAGCTAAGATACTGAGATAAAAATTTAGATACTGAAGTCAGATTCAACTATTTTGACTTTGTATGGCTGCTAATCTACTTTCATTATAGGCTAAACGTTTACTTTAAACTGTATTAATCATTTTTTATATTTCAATTAGGCTAATTCAGTTGTAAAGGCTCATCTGAAGTCTTCAGGCTCAGCGGAAGGTGTCCATGGCCGTACCTCCTGTCTATTTGTATTATCAGTTAATAACAGAGTGTAGCAAAAATTATATACAAAACAGTTTTATAAAGACTGGGTTTAAAGAAAGTGTTGGGCTATCGCTTTTACTAATTCTTGATGCAACATAATGTTGTAGCGCCCCATATAAAAAGAAAAAGGGGAAAAAATATCTGGCGATATCCTGAAGCTGATCTGTGGCGTAGATGTTCCATAATCTGAACTAAATTATTGAGTTTGTGATATCACAAAATAATGTCTATATTTTCTTATGTATGGACATCCATTACTGCAATTAGCACTTAGAAACAATTCTTTTTGAATACCGCAAACAAAAATTTGGATATGCAAAATTAATGTTCTAAGGTAGGGGTAAATTTATATCTTATATTCACTTAATTTTGTGATATTGCAAATTCATGCAAATTTATAGATATCTACATTTCAAACCTACGATATATCTGCCACTTACAAAAAAATATATATAAATACAATGTATATCATATTTATTTCTGAATGTTAGTAAAAAAGGGTTTGATATTGCTGCTCTTCCATCCACTGGTATGCTTGGGTGTGAGGGCACATGTTTCAAGGGCGTAGCTACCTATACGGCAAATACGCTGGTGCGTATTGAAATTTTGTCAAAATTGACAAAATTTCAAAACGCACCTGCATATTTGCTTGCTGAAAGTTTATAAATCAGAGCAGATTTCAATACCAATTGCCAAAGTGGCTGAAATACTAGCTTTCTCTTCAAGAAGTGAAGAATAAAACATGGTTGTGCGTATAATGAAATTACCTCTAGTTACGCCCCTGTGTTTTTGCAGCAAAGTCTAACATTATTTACAGTGGCCAATAATGTAGCAATGGGAGTTTTCTAATCTAACTGGACAAACATCATCAAGAGTATCTCATATGCATGTGGCATATATAATTTTTTTATGATCTATCCCATATTGTGATTCAGTCCTCTTATTTTTTCATAAGTGATAAAAATGTACATGATACATCTTGTATCATAAAAGCAAATTCACAACATATCTAAAATTCTTAGATATCTAAA
Source organism: Ctena decussata (assembly GCA_963989385.1). Lineage (NCBI taxonomy): Eukaryota > Metazoa > Mollusca > Bivalvia > Lucinida > Lucinidae > Ctena > Ctena decussata. Next base: position 87,004,493 of record OZ022505.1, read on the forward strand.
TGTCCTTTATAAGTCCCATTTAGTAGATATCTAAAATAGAATATATAATTATGTAACTTTATCTCCAATAGGATAGAAAAGCAAGCTCATAAAAAATCTATAAATAGAAGTTGTTGCGAACCATAAGGTGGCCAGAAGACCAATTTCATCCCATGGGCAAGAGGTTTTGAAGTGCTAATGATATACATGTATCTCACAAAAAGAAAGCTATCTTGCATTCAGCTATAAGACAGGGGTTTTCCCTTCCAAAACCAACCCAAAGATCTAGATCCATCTTGTAAGATGGATCTAGATTTTTGGGATTGTTTTAGAAGTAAAAAAAAACATTTTATAGCTGAATTACACAAGACTGATATATATATTTAGTGGAATTTTTACAACCATCTTATAGCTGAATAACTATGGAAACTCGGAACTTTAAAGATAAGTCTGTGAATTAATAGCTACTAATATGTCAGTAAATAGCTATTCATAGTTAATGTTTATATGTTGTAACCTTCTGACTACAAATAAAAATTTGTATTGTATTGAACTGTGTCCTCAGGCCACTTTGTCCAAAAATTATGATTGAAATACCTTGCATTCTAAGTTTTTAATGCCATCTTTAACTGCAAACAGAATATCTTTTGAAAGTAACTCAGTTAAATATGAACAACCCAATTAAGTGTTTGTTAAAAAAAAGACTTTCCACCAAATCTTTTAAAATCTCATGAGAACTGTACCTGCCCTCCCTCCTGCAACATGGACTCTTCCACCAATTAACGCCAGTTGTAAACAAAGAAAATTTGCTCACCTTATTGCTGTAAATATCAGGTTCTGGGTTCGGAGCCGGCACAGCCAGTGACATGCATGCTTGATGTGTCCGGAGAACACCATAAACCTGCTTGACACAGCGTAATCGTTGGAGTGCAGCCATTTTCCTGGACTAACGGAAGATTTGGCCACCTAAGATGACATTTAGATCAAGGTCGGTACTGCTGCCCGTCCTTTCAAACTAGTGTATAATTATTGAATAGCAGCCGAGAACCACATGCTCGCTACAGTACCTCGGTAAAATATGTATGCTCGACTTTGATCATCAACCTACAGTTCAATGCCAAAAGAAACGCCTGTTAAATGAAATGCTTATGACAAAGTTAAAAGTGATCTATCTATCTATCTATCTATCTATCTATCTATCTATCTACATCAATCTATCTATCTATCTACATCTATCTATCTATCTATCTATCTATCTATCTATCTATCTATCTATCTATCTATCTATCTACATCTATCTATCTATCTATCTATCTATCTATCTATCTATCTATCTATCTATCTATCTATCTATCTATCTATCTATCTATCTATCTATCTTTCCGTCTCTCTATTCTTCCGTCCGCAGATCTATCTATCTATCTATCTATCTATCTATCTATCTATCTATCTATCTATCATCAAGTCTCATCCATCCGCCTTACAGATGGGCGTATATACTCAGAGGCAAAAGAAAGTATACAGGCATTAACGCAGTCTCAATTTTTCTACAGATATGTCAACATAGTCTGCACAATAGCTTGGCACTGTAGATATATACAACCATTTTCGCATAATTTGCGACAATTTTCAGCACAATCGGTCAAAGGATAAGGAAATGACATGGTTTTAAACAAACCAGGGGTCTGAGTCAACATTGTCGCTGGAGTAGCTCGATCCCCTTTAAACATACATTTTCGACAATAGAGATTGATTTTATGCATTTTTATGCATAACATTAAAAAAGGGATGAAAGGTTTGTAAGGATATGTCGCACCCTCATACAAAAATCGGGGCAAAGTATCAATTTTTCGTACCAAAAAAATAATGTTTTGGCGTCTTCTGGTAACATGCATTGAATAGGGATTGAGTTCTAATGGGAAGTTTATGTGCAATTTTATTTCAAATAAACAAGTCTATGAATTAAGCTCCTTTCAAGTTTGCACAAAGGTAAGAAGCCAAATAACAATTTTCCGAAAATTTCAAGTGAAAACTTCTTACACCAGGTAAGATAGAGAAACATTTGATTCCCTATGATTTTAATTCAAAGGGAGATAATTTTAGACGTAGCGTTTCTCACCATGGTTGAAGACGTTTGTCGGGAGTCTGAGATTAAATTACGATGTGGTTTTACTCACAGACATTAGCACTAGATGTTCATGAAGTGCAAATTGCCATCTGCCATGTGCAAAGCGAGTTTTGGTTGGAACTACTGATTTTGAATTAAGGGCCATAACTTCATTATTAATGACTGCAAAAGAATTTGTGTTTGTGTTTTACAGAGCTAGATATTTGCCAAAATGACACTATTACTAGTAATATGTCTACGCAGCCGTTTACACGAGGCCCAGTATCAAAATCAAAAACTGTATACTTTTTATTGATTCTGAGTATATTTTGGCTAATACAAAATTCAAGACACCTAAATCACTCAGATATCCAACAAATCTTAAGTTCTACAATGCCTTTTTTTCAAAATTAATGGAATGATTGGCAAGAATCTGTCCAGGGGGAAAGAGGTGGGGGTGCGGGTGGAATGTACATCCATACATTCATCCAGTCATGTTCAGTCATGGAAATCCGATGCTGTCAAACGTCCTCTTTCCTTGAAAACGTGGTCATCCAAACCTTTATACCAACTCTGGAACTTTCCTGATAAAGTCGCCATACAAATTTGATAGATTCGACAGATACATGTATGTTGCTATGAAACAGCGTGCCAAGAATAGGGAAGACAACCACATATATCTATCTAAGAGGTATCTGCCCTTGCCAAAATTGTCCTAATTTAGCTCCTTAACCCTCCGGAATATTTTCATGAAACTTCACAGATGCACTCACCTTAATCATTGAAGACGATAGGTAATGAAAAGGTAAACCATGCTTGTCACAGAGGAGAAATTTAATTGTCGCGACTGCTTTAGCAGGAACGACATACAATAGGGGCCACTTTCCATAGGCGGCATGGGCGTCAATTTTGGTGTCGTCTAAATCGGCGCCGGCGTCGTCGACCAATTCATCCAGGAGTTTACTTGCCCTTGAGTGCTAAAAGTCATATTTGACCTTGTCTCAGACATAGCCCATTTATTTCTGATTGCAACTTTATAAAACGTGCAGATAATCAGGAAAGTCATAAAATCTCAGACCAGTTCGAATTTGGGCCAGATCGGACTATTCCTTGACTTCCGAGTTACTTGCCCTTGAGGATCGAAAAATGTCCTATAGGCTATCAATGGAGAAAATGCTGTCCTGGACAATGCAATTTTATTTCTTATTGGAACTTGATCAAACTAGCTGATAACCAGCTGGACAGGCATAAACTATGGATTTCAAAATTCGGCTATATTTCCATAAGAAAAACTTCATCAAACTTGCTGGTAAATAGGACAGATATAAAATCTCGGATAAATATAAGTTTGGGTCATTTCGAAGGTATTTGCCCTTGAAGACCGAAACAAAAATCCCAAAGACTGACAAGGGGAAAACGCTGTACCCGGCATGCCAACTTTATTTTTTATTGGAACTTGATCTTGATCAAACTTGCAGATAACCAGGACAGGCATAAACCCTTGGACAAGCCATTGCGCCATAGAAATGCTTGCCCTTGAGTGCTTAAATAGCCCATTTATTTTCCTTTATTCCGGTCAAGCAACTTCATTGTGTGTCAAACTTGCCAAAGAACCAGGGGCCGTATTTATAAAACGACTTAAGTGGTTGCTATGCTGTTGCTAAGGCTGAATTTCTATAAAGGAGATTCTCTACAACTATGAAATTTGCTCTGGAGGAACAGTCTGAAAAAGACTGTTCCTCCAGAGCAAATTTCATAGTTGTAGGGAATCTCCTTCATAGAAATTTAGCCTTAGCAACACCATAGCAACGACTTAAGTGGTTTTATAAATACGGCCCCTGGACAGGAATAAAATCCCAAAAGAGTTTTGGCCACTGTACAATTTGCCTTAGAGTAACTGGCCCTTGAGTGCTTTAAAAGGCCATATTTATCTTTAATTGGAGCTTTACCGAACTTGCAGATAATCAGGACAGGCATAGATTCCCGGACGAGTTCGAATTTTGGCTAGATCAGAATATTCACTTGGGTTACTTTCTCTAACAGACCGAAATTTTTTCCCATGATGGGGAAAATGTCATTGGCGTATCAACTTACTTTTTATTGGAACTAGATCAAACTTGCTGACAACCTGAACACAGGGTATAATCGATTCCGCCAATTTTTGCTTCTTGCAGAGACTGTCCGTCATATTGGCTTCCGCCGAGACTGTCCGCGAACTCTTGCTTCCTGCAGAGACTACTGTCCTCGTAAATTGCTTCCTGCCGAGACTGTCCGCGTGAATCTGCTTCCTGCCGAGAGCCTCGGCAGGAAGCAGAATCACGCGGACAGTCTCGGCAGGAAGCCATTATCATGTACAGAAGTCTCGGCAGGAAGCAAGAGATCGCGGACAGTCTCGGCGGAGGCCAAATATGATGTACAGTCTCTGCAGGAAGCGAAAATTAGCGGAATCGATTATACCCTGTGCTGAACAGAGTAGACACTTGGGCGACTTCGAAATTCAGCCATTTTCGCCTTAAAGTTACTTGCCCTTGAGTGCTTAAATAGCCCATAATAGACCTTATTATGCCAGGCATAGTCCAGTTATGTTTAATTTGATCATTAGGAAACTTGCAGATAACCGGATAGGCATAAAATCTTGAACAAATTTGAAACTTTGTTTATTCTCAAAACAATTGCATCCAAAATGCATGCTAGTATTCAGGTTAGCCACTTTGCCCATTGGGCTCCTTGTCTATTTCCCCATCATTCTTTGCAAATATGGTTTAATTCCCGGAATCAAACTTATTTTGTGCTGCAGTATCGTCTATCTTTGAAAAATAATCCCTCTTCTCGGGTATTTTGGATGAGACTTTAACACAGGGTATAATCGATTCCGCTAATTTTGGCTTCCTGCAGAGACTGTACATCATATCTGGCTTCCGCTGAGACTGTCCGCGATCTTTTGCTTCCTGCCGAGACTTCTGTACATGATAAATGGCTTCCTGCAGAGACTGTCCGCGTGATTCTGCTTCCTGCCGAGGCTCTCGGCAGGAAGCAGAGTCACGCGGGGTCTCTGCAGGAAGCCATTTTTCGAGGACAGTAGTCTCTGCAGGAAGCAAGAGTTCGCGGACAGTCTCGGCGGAAGCCAAATATGACGGACAGTCTCTGCAGGAAGCGAAAATTGGCGGAATAGATTATACCCTGAGTTTAAACTTAGGTTCCGTCTCCGTATAACCTATGTGTTGGTGGGACGTTAAACCAGAGTGGGGGTGGTTGTGGTCGGGCGATAGCGCTGGGTAACTTTCAGTGCAAGGGCGGCCTACTTAATTTGGATAATAGTAGGGCAAGGGCTTACTGTGCTTGCAGTAGGTGCGGGGGGGGGGGGTTGTTTATCTCTCGTCCATCATATCTCTTTTCTTTCTCCCCCTCTCTGGGAGTCGGTTCGATATAGACTGAAATACTGTCTCAAAGAGCCGTTAAACCCAAAACAACCAAACAAAGAACCAACTCGCTCTCTAGAAAAGTAAACGAATAACAGTGACACTTTTTTTCTGAAATCTTTAATATTATAAATATGTCAATGCAGTAGTCCGAATAATCTTCATGGAACTTGTTTTGATACACCTGTCATAGAAGTTGGCGCAGTACCGATCATGCTGCAGGATCCGTCTATTCAAGCTCATTCCACAGTCGTCGCTCCACCAGCCCCCGGAGTACTGCAGGGCACAGTTACCACTACCCATATTGTCATTGTCAACGTCTTTAGTTGTAAATTTTAAACCACTGCTGGTCCCTAGGCCGTCCTTGTAGTTCCCTGCAACAGTGAGATATGTTCTGCCTATTAGCAAAGTGTCATAAAACGAAAACACCTGAATTTCGCAAACAGCGTAGATTCAGATGAAACAGCTCATAAAGAGCCATCTCATTTGAATATACAGTAAAATCCCTTTATCAAGACCATCTTTCAGACTGCCCAAAAGTGGCATTATTAGTGCGGTGGTCCTAATTTATCGAATATAAAATCATAAGGAAAATACCATTTGGGACTGGCAAGACCAGTCTTAACAACGAAGTGGTCTTAATTTCGAGATATTTTACTGTCCCAGTGGGCACATGACGTTGAAATGACGTCGTACTGTCGCATCGACGTCAGGACGACGTCATGTGCCTGCTGGGGTACACGTTTTGCCCTCTGATCTATGATTTTTCCATTGACGTTGGTATGGCAAAACTTTTTTTTTCTTCAAAATATTGCAGTCGTAAATTTTGACCTAGAAAGCAGAAAAGTAGTATTGCGACAATTAAAATAGCCTCAATACTGCTGAATTTTCTGTGACTGTGATACTGTTAATTTTACTGACTACGGCAGGATGAAAAAAAAATGACTCAAGTTTTTATTTTGTTTAGTATATTCAAGTTAGACCTACTGGACTAAAAATGGTAGTCAAGAGTATTTAAAGACCAAGATCTCCTGCAATAGTCAAAGTACATGAACTAGTGATTATTAATGTTAATTTACATACGATGTCCAGTAATAAGCACAGTACTAAAATTAGTGTAAACAAGAAATGTTACAGTATGTAACAAATGCCCACGAAGGCCCCTTAAACTGACCTCTGACCCCTGATTGTGACCTTGACCTTAGGCAAGGAGTTCCAAATTTAGCAAGTGAGAGACCTTTTTATCATTCTTTACCTTTCTGTGAAGCTGGATGAAGTTCACTCCAGCAGTCTGAAGCCAGTTTGGACATACAATCTGACCTCCGACCCCTGATTGTGACCCTGACCTTGAACACGGGGAACCTTAATTTTGTGACATACCATTTCATTATGTTTAATCACTTGAAGAATTTTAATCCAATTTGCTTAAGACGTTTTTAGTAATTGGAGAGAAACAACTTGACCTTCGACCTGTGACCTTGAACTTGGGTGTGGAGGCCTGTGTCTTGTGTGTAGTTTACCTTCTCATTAAGCTTTATCTTTCAGAGAAGTTAAAGGAAATTTGCTTCAGTACATTTCTGAGCAACCGCTGTGACATGATTTTACATCTGACCCCAGACTATGACCTTGACCTTGGGTTTGGGAACATATATATTGTTTATGACAAACCTCCTCATTATGCTTTACCTTTTTGTGAAGTTTGATGAAATTCACTTATGTAGTTTTAAAGAAATCACAGAGACGTGTTTTGACATCTAAGCCCTGACAGTGACCTTGACCTTGGACGCGGGAACCTAAATCTTGTATGTGACACACCTTCTCAGAATGATTTATCTTTCTGTGAAGTTCCATCAAATTTGCTTCAGTAGTTTGTAAGTTATAGCCGAGACACGATTTTAAGACATGATCTGACCTTTGACCCAGTTGTGGCCTTATTATTTGGATCTTTTTGAAACTAATCAGTCTTTGAATCGACTGCCCAATTAAAATTAAGAAATTACAGTTTGCTTTTTTTCTGGTTTCGTATCAGATATTGTCAGGGTCACTGACGAGGCTTTATTAGCCGAAACTGCGTAGTCTGGCCCATGTTCCTATTTCTGTATGTATTCTCTGCTCTTGAAGGAACTTTTTAAGATTTTAATTTGACCTTGGGCATGGGAACCTAAGTCTTGTGCGCGACACATCTTCTCATTATGCTTTATCTTTCTGTGAAATTTCATTAAATTTGCTTCAGTAGTATTTAAGTTCTCGCTTTTACACGATTTGTTACGGACGGACCCCTTCGGGTGCATAAGAATACAAGTAGCCCAAGGGCAACGATCGCTCACCTGAGTTATAAAATGTAAGCTTCCAGCTCAGGTAAGCTAATAAACAGGCTGCAATTCTATAGGATTCGATGACCCCATGGGGTGTGGCAACTTTGGACCCCAGGGTTTTGATTGGCAGGATTTATGTAGAGGTCCACTATACACTGCAACATACTAAATACATAAGCTCTTGGCCTTATGGTTTCATAGAAGAAGTTTTTTGAAGGTTCTTTAGCTATATAGCTCTATATAAACAAACAAGCCCCTAAGGTGTGGCCAGTTTGGACCTCAGGTGCTTGATTGGCAGAATTTATGCAGGGGATCACTAGACATTGCTGGATACTAAATATGTAAGCTCTGGGCCTCATGGTTTCAGAGAAAAAGATTTTTGAAGTCTTTCCCATTATCAGTCTATGGGAGCAGCATGGCCAATTTGGACCCCAGGGGGGGGGCATGGTTGGCAGGATTTAAGTTGGAGACCACTAAACGTTGCTACATATGTACTAAAGGAGTTAGCTCTGGGCCACATGGTTTAAGAGAAGAAGATTTTTTAAGATTTTCCCATTGTTAGTTTATGGGAACTAATGACCCCCGGGGCATGGCCAGTTTGGACCCCAGGGGCATGGTTGGCAGGATTTATGTAGGGGGCCACTAGACATTGCTACCTGCTACCTATATACGCTCTTGGCCTCATGGTTACAGAGAAGAAGATTTTTTAAAATTTTCCCATTGAAAGTCTATGGGAGGTTATGACCCCCTGGGCGTGGCCAATTTGCACCGCAGGGTTATGGTTGGGAGGATTTATGTAGGGGACCACTAGACATTGCTACATGCTACATATACATGCTCTGGGCCTCATGGTTTCAAAAAAGAAGATTTTTTAAGATTTTCTCATTGTAAGTCTATGGGAGCTTATGACTCTCGGGATTTATGTAGGGGGACCACTAGACATTGGTACACACTAAATATGTAAGCTCTGGGCCTCATGGTTTCAGAGAAGAAGATTTTTTTACGGTTTTCTCTTTGAAAGTCTATGGGAGCTAATGGCCCCCCTGGGGCATGGCCAATTTGGGCCCCAGGGGCATGGTTGGCAGGATTCATGTAGGGAACCACTAGACATTACTACATACCAAATATATAAGCTCTGGGCCTCATGGTTTCAGAGAAGAAGATTTTTTTAAGTTTTTCCCATTATGAGTCTATGGGAGCTTATGACCCCTGGGGAGTGGGCCTCACGGTTTCAGAGAAGAAGATTTTTTTTAAGATTTTCTTTTTGTCAGTCTATGGGAGCTATTGTCAGTCTATGGGAGCTAATGGCCCCCTGGGGGATGGCAAATTTGGGCCCCAGGGGCATGGTTGGCAGGATTTATGTAGGGGACTACTAGACATTGGTACATACTAAATATGTAAGCTCTGGGCCTCATGGTTTCAGAGAAGAAGATTTTTGAAGTTTTTCCCATTATAAGGCTATGGGAGCTTTATGTTGCCATGGCAACCAGAGTTCCAACCCAATCTGCCCTTAAACCTAATGCAGCCAATCCCCCACCCCAACAATGCTACACATAAAATTTGATCAAGATTGGTCTGCTGGTTTAGGAGATATTGGTGTTTAAAAGTGTGGACGACGACGGACGACGGACGACGGACTACGGACCATGGCTATACTATAAGCTCACCTTGACAGGTGAGCTAACAAATACAGTCAGCTGTCGTTATCTCAAACTCGAGGTTTAAATCAAAACTACTAATGTCTCAAAGTAAATTTTCTGAAGTCTAAATGAAAGAAGGAAATACATGTATATGCAAAACGTTTTCTTTGGTTTAAACATATTTATTTAGCTTATTCAGTTAACATACATATAAACATACATAAACAAGTTAAAGCGAAGGGATTAGAACGGAAGCAATGTGCTTATCGAGTTCTTCTTCCTTTGATCTGAGGGTACTTTGAAATATCAGTGTTCGAGATAACGCGAGTCAACAGTAATTGTAACGAGTCGATACCTGAATAATTTGCAACATGCAGTGCATACCCTTCTGCCTCATCATCGATATAGAATGTACCATACTGTGCCCAGTACATCTTGCCCGTCCAGCCCTCAGCCTCCACCCTCAGAGTGTAATTACCTTGGTGAGTCAGGTAGTAAACATGCTCGTTACCCATCCACAGGTCATTGCTAGACTGATTAAATCCCATGGAATAGGCATCCCAGTATCTGCATGACAACAGATAAATAAATAAATAAATAGATAAAACTAATCAGGATGCATCTTTGCGGACCAAACAACAGCAACAACAACAACAAAACAAGAGGGCCATGAGGCCCTGAGCCGCTCACCTGAGTATGGTGGCCATGTAGATCATGTGACCTAGACCGCTTGATAAATTTTGTTCCATCAGCCCCTGGAGGCTGTGTATGATATTTGGTTACAATTAGCCCTGTGGCTTTTGAGGAGATGTCTTAAATTGTCAAAATATGAGAGACATGGGTCAGAGGTTAAAAGATGACCTTGACCTCTTGTACCCGCAAATCTTTCATGTACTAAGACGACTGTATATACCAATTTTGAGGCCAAAATCTTCCAAACTTGCCATGAACTCTTATGTTCTACCATTTTCCCATACTTGACCTTGCCTTAAAAAAGGTCAAGGTCAGCCCAAGGTTATCGTTTGAACAATCTTGATAGTACTCAAGTACCTAATGCTATATACCAAGTTTCAAGGCCATCGATCACTTGGTTCTTGAGAGGAGATTTGTAAAGGTTTTTGCCACATATGGGCATGGCGGCCATGTTGGTCATGTGACCAAGACTGTTTGAACAAATTTTCGTTCCCTCGGCCCCTAGAGGCTCTGTATGAAATTTGGTTACAATTGGCCCAGTGGTGGCTTTTGAGGAGATGTGTGAAATTGTCACAATATGAGAGACCAGGGTCTAAGGTCAAAGAATGACCTTGACCTCTTGTACATACAAATTTTCATGAACTCATTAAGATTACTGTATATATAAATTTTCAGGTCTAAATCTTCAACAGTTTCCAAGAAATCTTATATTCTAGCATTTTCCCATATACAAGCTACAAAAAGCAAATTTGACCTTACCGTAAAAAGGTCAAGGTCAACCCAAGGTCATAATTTGAACAATCTTGATAGTACTCAAGTACCTGATGCTACATACCAAGTTTCAAGGCCATCGGCCTATTGGTTCTGGAGAAGAAGATTTTTCTAGGTTTTTACCATATATGGGCATGGCGGCCATGTTGATCACGTGACTAGGACCTTTTAACAAATTTTCGTTCCCTCGCCCCTTGAGGCTCCATATGAAATTTGGTTACAATTGGCCCAGTGGCTTTTGAGGAGATAAGTGAAATTTTCAAACTATGAGAGACCAGGGTCAAAGGTCAAACAATTAATGTATGCATTAATTTTCATGTATTTATTAAGGTGACAGTATATACTAATTTTCAGGTAAAAATCTTCAACAGTTTCCAAGAAATCTTATGTTCTGGCATTTTCCCATATAAAGGCTAGAGAAAGCAAATTTGACCTTACCGTAAAAAAGGTCAAGGTCAACCCAATGTCATAATTTCAACAATCTTGGTAGTACTCGTGTACTTGATGCTACTTACCAAGTTTCAAGGCCATTGGCCTATTGGTTCTGGAGCAAAAGATTTTTCTGGGTTATTACCATATATGGGCGTGGCGGCCATGTTGGTCATGTGACCCAGTCCATTTGAACAAATTTTCGTTCCCCTGCCCCCTAGAGGCTCTGTATGAAATTTGGTTACAATTGGCCCAGTGGCTTTTGAGGAGATGTGTGAAATTGTCACACTATGAGAGACCAGGGCTTTAGGTCAAAGAATGACCTTGACCTCTTGTACGCATAAATTTTCGTGTACTCATTCAGATGACTGACTATACCAATTTTTAGGTCTAAATCTTCAACAGTTTTCAAGAAATCTTATGTTCTCGCATTTTCCCATATAAAAGCTACAGAATGCAAATTTGACCTTACCGTAAAAAAGGTCAAGGTCAACCCAAGGTCATAATTTGAACAATCTTGGTAGTACTCGCATACCCGATACTACATACCAAGTTTCAAGGCCATCGGCCTATTGGTTCTGGAGAAGAAGATTTTTCTAGGTTCTTACCATATATGGGCGTGGCGGCCATGTTGGTCATGAGACCAGGACCGTTTGAACAACTTTTCGTTCCTAAGTCGCCTAGAGGCTATATATGAAATTTGGTTACAATTGGCCCAGCGGTTTCAGAGGAGAAGTCGTTTGAAATTGTGGACGGACGGACGGACGACGGACGGACGACGGACGACGGAGCCTTACCATCCTATAAGCTCCCCCGGAGCCGCTGGCTCAGGTGAGCTAAAAAAAACTAGACAATCACTAAAGGTGATGAATGCCCCCGCCATATGCCTTACTAGAAAAGTAATGTGTTAAAACATATTTGTGTGAAGTTACATCAAAATCTGTCAATAAATAAAGGTGCCAGAGGGATGACTGAGTTTTTCTTAAAAATAGCAACTCTGACCTTGACCTTGGAACTACAACCCTGGAAGGTTTACTTGTCCAAGATATTGTCATACTTAATATATGTGTGAAGTTATATCAAAATCAGTTAATAAATAAAGGCGCTAGAACCATGACAAAGATTTACATGTACCTATAATAGCATCTGTGACCTTGACCTTGGACCTACAATGAAACGTAAATTTGTCCCAGATATTGTCAAGTTAAATATTTGTGTCAAGTTTTGCTGTCATCCCTCTGGAATGATTTTGGCATATTTTCTAAAATAGCAAATATGACCTTGACCTTTACCCTGAAACTCTGGATCACGAACTTGTCCAAGATATTGTCACACTAAACATTTGAGTGAAGTTACATCAAAATTGTCAATGAATAGAGGAGTAGAGGAATGATAAAGTTTTTTTCTAAAAATAGCAACTGTGACCTTGACCTTAGACCTGCGGTGCTGAAACAGTAATTTATTCAAGATATTGTTATACTTAACATTTATGTGAAGTTACATCAAAATCGTTCTATAAATGAAAGCGCTGGAGCAATGCCCTAGTTTTTTGAAAATAGCAACTGTGACCTTGACCTTCATCCTACAAACCTGAAACGCAAAGTTGTTCGAGATACTGTCATACCCATAAAGCTGTGATGTAATACCAAAATCTGTTAATAAATGAGGCCGCTAGAGCGACGATAAAAGGTGAGATTGTATTTAAGCTATGGAAATATGGTCAAAATATGTATGTTATTCAAGGGGACATAATTCTGCAATAAAGACCTGACTGAAAGTTCTGCTGTTTCCTTTATGCACATGTTCAATGCATGTCTGAACTGTGTTGCAAGTTTCAAATCCCTACATCAAATACTATTGGAGGAGTTGCAGAGACAAGAACAGTACTACAAAGTGTGAAATATGGTCAAAATATGCATGTCATTCAAGGGGACGTAATTCTGCCATAATGACCTGGATCAAAGTTTTGTTTCCTTTATGCACATGTTCAATGCATGTATGAACTGTGTTACAAGTTTCAAATCCCTTCATCAAATACAATTGGAGGAGTTGCAGAGACAAGAACAGTACTACAAATGTGAAATATGGTCAAAATATTTATGTTATTCAAGGGGACATAATTCTGCAATAAAGACCTTAATCAAAGTTCTGTTTCCTTTATGCACATGTTCAATGCATGTCTGAACTGTGTTGCAAGTGTCAACTCCCTACATTAAATACTGTAGGAGGAGTTGCGGAGACAAGAACAGTACTCAAATGTGAAATATGGTTATAATATGTATATTATTCAAGGGGACATAATTCTGCAACCAAGACCTTAATCAAAGTTCTGTTTCCTTTATGCACATGTTCAATGCATGTATGAACTGTGTTGCAAGTTTCAACTCCCTATATCAAATACTGTAGGAGGAGTTGCGGAGACAAGAACAGTACTCAGTTGTGAAATATGGTCAAAATATGTTTATTATTCAAGGGGACATAATTCTGCAACCAAGACCTTAATCAAAGTTATGTTTCCTTCATGCACATGTTCAATGCATGTCTGAACTGTGTTCCAAGTTTCAGCTCCCTGCATCGAATACTGTAGGAGGAGTTGCGGAGACAAGAACAGTACTACAAAGTGTGACGTACGGACGTATGTACGTACGTATCCACGGACGGACAAGGGCAAAACTATATGCCCCTCCCCACTTCGTGGCGGGGGCATAAAAAGAAGAATTAATACACTTTGAATTCTCGTTATAGTTACGGGATTTTCCGATAATCTCCAAGAGGGCCGGAGATAAGCGGTTACCTGTATACGGTTCTCAGTTATAGAAGCTCATAAATAAATTAAATTTTCTTATTTAATATATTTTCCAACATTAAATTATAACATCTAGCACGAAAGAACATTTCAAGCTCTTTAATCTGGTATAAAAATTGTAGAAATATTTCTTCCATCAGAGCCGATAGTTTTCTTTCTATAAACCATAAGTTTCTTAACACAATTTATTCAAATTACTCGATTCTTCGTTTTTGGACCTAAATAACATATATAAATTAACATTTGCGAGTCTATTATAAGCTGTAATTCCATTGATTACAACGATATATTTTTACATACATAGCTAAATGGGAAATTTCTTCCCTGAACGCCTAATTTTACTAACTATTGATTCGAAGCTTGGTCGAAAAAAGACACTGGAAAGGGAAGCAATCAGGCTCATTTGTGGCCAATGGCTAAAAGGACTTCTACGATTAAGGCGAGGATTTTCCCCATTAGGCCGGCGCGACAGGTCCGAATTTTCAAAAGTAAAAAGTGTGCATTTTGTTCTTAGCAGAGCTTCCACAAATATGTAAACCGTATGAAATCAGATCATTTGTGATTCAGATCCAAAGACATGGGGAGATAATCCAGTCTGACCCTACCTACCCTAAATTCAAGGTTTTTGCATACCTCATTTTTTGAGGTAATAAAGATATTGAAATTAGTGATTCGTTCCATAAATTTTTCTCATAAATGCATGCTAAATACACACATATCACAATACAAAGCAATGGTTTCATTCTCGTTTCGCCTGATTGGCATTTAAACATGCAAAACCGTAGTTCTACTTCCGGTCAAAACGGTCAAAAGGGAACGCTTCACTACAACTAAAATACAAGTACTTTTCCCCCCGTGACCCAGCATTTCCTTCATGCAGCAGACTTATGCGATGCAAGTACGCAATATATATGAGTGGGAAGCTGGGTCACGGGGGGGGGGGGGGGGGGGGGGGGGGAGAGGGGACGATACTCAGTAAGCCAAAGAAGGAGAATGGCCAGCAGTAACGCTGTGATCTTCAAGTATTATATTGTGTGCCATGACCTTGAATTGAGGTCAAGGTCACATGCATATAGTAAAAACTATCCAGTGTTGTCTGTTATGTAAGTAATGTAAGTCAAAAAGGGGTGAAATATATACAATCAATCATTATTTCAACGATCAGTTTGAGGATAATTTACCATTTATCTCAAAAATGACGTCAACGTATGTTTAACGTATTTACATAGATACAAACACTTGAAAATTCATTTGTCATGCAAGTTACATGTCATAGTCATAAATGCAAAGCAGAAGTCAGTCTTCCGTATAACTTTTTAATCATGGGGAAAATTCACGCCTTAAGCATAGAGGTCCTTTACAGGTAGTATAGAGTTATCGATTTGACACCGTAACGAGTTTTCTGCCAGATGTAGAACCATTGTCAAACAGATGACGTCAAATTAATTAGGGGATAACTGTCTTCAAAATTGTCATTTGGGGAGGTTAATCATCGGTTTTATGGTCGCAAATTGCGTTTTACGGCGACGCGCTAGCGGAGCCGTAAAACGCAATTTGCGACCATAAAACCGATGATTTACCTCTCCAAATGACAATTTTCAATACAGTTATCCCCATTCTAATGCACTTTAACATATTTCAACCTCTCAAAATGTACTCATTTGCATCCAAAGCAATCGCTTTCAGCAACGTAAAACCAAACGTCAGCCAATGAGAAGCGACGTTTCATAATGACGTCGGGTTTGTCGCAAAATTTTGACGTTATCCAAGCAGACGTCGCGTTACATGTATATTCGTAAGTGCATTAGAATTAACCCTAAATGCCCCAATTCAAATTAACGCACTTCATCATAAAATTACAAAAACTAATGCGAAACGAATGCGATTTTTTTTTTCTTCATATTTTTGTATCTTCTGTTACAAGCACTACTTGAGCAATACAATTTCATCTGTCGATATTATCCGCATATAAATGATGACAGCACATTAAATGTATTCCAGAAAAGCCAAACCTCGACTTACAGTTCAGTTCAGTTCAGTTCAATTCTCTTATCGACGTTACCCAAACCTCGACTTACAATCACACCTGACAAATATATAAATCGTTGCATTTTAGAACACGCCCACATATGGACGGACACTCGGCACCAGGTGTATGCAACTATGGTTACGTACCGCTGAGCCACTTGGGGGACGTCGTTTCGAAAATTAAAACAACAACACGCCCACATACTAGCTGCATTTCATGAAATAAAGAGCAGAAGACCATCGATGCGAACAGTGCGCGCAGACTGATCAAAGTCTTTGCTGTTCTCTATTCTGTTATTACATTTTCTCATGTAAATGCTGAAATACGCACTCAAAATTTTTGACCTACTGGTCGAAGTCCAATAGCTGGCTCTCGAGTCGTCTCTGTATGTATGTCCAGCCATTCTCACAGTAGGCTGAGACAGACTGCGGTGAGTTGTCGGGCTGAATCAGGTACACCCCAGCTTGGGTGTGGTTACCAGCGTACACGTCTAGACAGTCTGTTTTCAAGAAAGAAGAAATTATCAAGAGTTACTTTTTACAGTTGGGAATCCAGTAAACGTATACATCGAACAGAAAATAGTACATAACAGGGCAGTACGCAGAATTTTGAAAAAGTGGAAAGTGGGTTTCGAATTTCATGTATTTTATAAAAGGGGTGCGAATGTTAAGAAAGCAAGATTTTGCAAAAGCAAGATGATTTTGCGGCCACTTTGAGGGACGTAAACTCAGTTTCTGGCAAAAATCTGCGTGGTTTGTAATAATTCGCCTGATTAGGGGTCCGTTGGCACTCTACCCGTACCCCGCTGCATCTGCGTATGGGCCTCACAAGCAAATGAGTATAAAAGAACGTTCATTTAAGTAAAAGTAAAATAAATAAAATAAATGTTTTGGATGTTTGACAAACTTGAACTTGAAATATCAGTCATGACACAATTTATGTGATATTTAAAAATTTGAAGACTAAGTTCCAGTGCTCAGAGCTATACTTTCCAGAAGGCTGGAAGTTCATTAAATCACATACTGTATTTGAGCCGCGACATGACAAAACCAACAAAGTGGCATCTGCGCGAAGCGAAGACTCAGATCAGCCTGGGCATCCGCTCTGTCTTATCAGAGTTTTCGCTGTCGGCATGGAGTTAGCTCTGACCCTCAGCTATCCTTTAAGCGCATTGTAAAGACTCTTATCAGACTTGGCGGAAGCCCAGGCTGATCTGAGTCTTCGCAGGGTGCACATGCCATAGCCTTAGCTACCCTTTAAGCGCACAGCAAGACTCTGATCAGACTGGGCGGATGCCCATGCTGATTTGAGTCTTCGCTGGGCGCACATGCCACTTTGTTGATTTGTCGTGTCGCGGCTCAAATACTGTATTTGTATGGCATCTGAAGACGTAACACATAGGAACAGTAACAGGGTGCATGATTTGCAAGCATTGTTCTTTTTTAACTGAAGAACTGATCTTAAACAGAGCCAGATAAGGAGGTACTCGGTGATAATCAGAAGATGGTTTTTAATCAGCCTATTTCTATAATATATGTTGTATGTTGAGGCTACCGTTATTAACCCATTTTCTTCATTCATAAAATATATCAGTGCCCCTATTTTCGAACTAAAGCTCACAACATACATTTTACTAAAAAAATAAAGAAGCTAGATCTCTATCTCAGAATTATCATAATCTCCGTAATAGGAGAAAACGCGGTGACGTCATCGATAAGGATTGCAAGGGATTCCCCACGCTGGTTGGCAAGAAGTCGATAGACAATCAGGCTATATTGAACGTTAAGGGGTCGATGTTAAAACATGCCTTGTATTTTGCGCATTATGATGCATTTTTTTTTTTTTTATTTTTTATTTTCACTCATAATGCATTTAAATTGGTTCCACATGATGAAGTGCTTTGAGATGTACGTTTGATCATGGATGCTTTAATAAAAATATTTGTGTCTGTATCTGGTGTACATTTTCTGAACTTAAACCGGTTGTTTATTGTTTCTAAGTGAATATATCCGTTATTCAGCGGGTGGTTTGGTAGGGGACGTCTTTAATTACCATATTTCAAAGACCGCCGGCGGCATCCTGTTGTGACAATTTCAGATTTAATAAACAAATTGTTTTGGCGGTGCGGCTTATTTACACATCAAATAAAACTCGATTATTACAATCAATGATAATATGATATCCATATATTTGTCACTTCATATAACATCACGGGCGAACAATGAGAGAGAGAGAGAGAGAGAGAGAGAGAGAGAGAGATGTCATGAACTCGGACTAAATAATGCGGTAACCACTGATAGCCATTTCAAAACATAGAAGGTTCTCTTTTTGATATTATCCTTTACCGTTTTATAACACCCTCATTAGAATTGCAATCATGACTTTTTATTTATTTACTTATTTATTTATTGAATGCTGTCCCTAGATCAGATAATTTTTTTTGTAAACTTTGTCCCTAGATCAGATAATATTTTATTTTGTTAGTTTTGCTCTTAGTCTAGTTCTCATTAGATACTAGTTTCTGTATTTTATTGTGTCTTTCATTTCCAATTACCCCTGTTATATTTACAAATATCATTGATCGTCGAAAAAGGTTAAAATACTGATATTCAGTACTTCCGATTGGTTTTATTTCTATTTTATTCAATTATTTCTTTTTCAGTCGAAGTTATTAAAAGAAACAGTCCGGTTCCGGGGCGAGTCAGTGTATGTCCAGACCGAGTAACTAAATTAATTTAAGTAATTGAATAACTCTCTTTTTTCGCGAGACAAGCGATTATGACAATATTCGCAAAGGTTTCATCGGTTGCTATTTATTCGAAGCCTTCCAACGTACATTTTACGCACTTTCAGCGGTTAATTTTCAGCAAAAGCCCGTATTAGGCCATTGTCTGTCGCTATCTTTTGCCAACCAATCTACCCACGTGATCATCCGATGACGTCACTCCGGGGATTCCCGTTATCTCCTATTGAGCCGCGACACGAGAAAAACCAACAAAGTGACATGTGCACCCAGAGAAGACTATGATCAGCCTGTCTGATCTGAGTCTTCGCTATGCGCTTAAAGGGTAGCTAAGGATCTAAGATAGCTCACTGTGCTGCCCGGACTGATCTGTGTCTTCGCTGGGCGCACATGCCACTTTGTTGGTTTTGTCGTGTCGCTGCTAATATCTGTTTTGCTCAAGTACCACGTGGTAACAGTGATTTAGCGCTGCCCTGCGGTATCTGTATCACCGGTATACAGTGCTTGGGTTGGAGAAAACTGCTGTTAGTTAGCACGTGATTCAGAAGTTCTTGGACATGCTGTACGTCTGCTGCAACTTGCTGGGTACTATTACGTGCGCACGTGAGTTCTGCCGCCATTCCTTTGAGTTTGGTAACCTCATCTTCTAGCTTGGCCAGTGCTTGTTTTAGAGCATCGTTGTCTTTGTTGATATCCTGATAGTTGTCATTTATTTCCTCCTCGAGTTGGTCGATCTTTGACATAAAAGAGCAAAAATAACACGAGTGAAAATAAGGAGTGAAAATAACACAGGGTACAATATAATCGATTCCGCTAATTTTCGCTTCCTGCAGAGACTGAACATCATATTTGGCTTCCGCCGAGACTGTCCGCGATCTTCCTGCCGAGACTTTTGTACATGATAAATGGCTTCCTGCAGAGACTGTCCGCGTGATTCTGCTTCCTGCCGAGGCTCTCGGCAGGAAGCAGTCACGCGGACAGTCTCGGCAGGAAGCCATTTTTCGAGGACAGTATTCTTTGCAGGAAGCAAGAGTTCGCGGACAGTCTCGGCGGAAGCCAAATATGACGTACAGTCTCTGCAGGAAGCGAAAATTGGCGGAATCGATTATGCCCTGTGAATAAGACGAGTGAAAATAGGAATGTCGCGCAAACAAGTTCTTTAATTCATTTTGACAGGTGAGTCAGTAAAGAGAGTCATCATGGTTAAACTGTGTGCGTATACTGGCTTTTATGTGGTATGAAATACATAATTTCTAGACAATTTACGCTCGGCCCCGCACTGAAAAGGACACGGTGTAAACCTTTCTAGTCTGGGTCATTCTAGTCATCGCCAGTCCCAGTTTGGATCAAAATTCGTAATTCTGACGAAAATTGTTGAACTTGCAAACAGCGTAAGATCCAGAGATGAACCACCTCATCTGGATCTACACTGTTTGCTCTTTTGTCTTTGAACCCTCAATATAAGACAGCTTAAATGAAACATTTTTTGAAAATTTTCAGACGTAATTTTTTTCGTTTGTTTATTTGCGCAATAAAGGGTTAAAAAGCTTACTATACCTGAATTTGCAGAGCTTGTGTAGGTGAAGAAGTTGGCTGTGAGCTACTAGGTGGTGATGATGTAGTCGCAGTCGCCGATGTAGTTCCAGGTACAGATCCAGTTACTTTTGCTGACGTAGTTGCGTTCCCTGAGGGGTCAAGAAAACCGTAACACACTGTTAAGCATATAGCCAGTATACTGTGCACAAATATTAGGGCTGACATTTTATGTTTTAGATATTTTTTTTATTTTTTTTTTACCTCATAAATAGAATGCTATAAGTATCTGATAAGAAAATTCCTGACACCATTAGGTGATAAGGAATCAGCTGAACGTGGAAGTGACCTAAGACAGGGTTATTAACCAAAAAAAAAAAAAGAATTTATTGTTAAACAGATAGCATCCATGCTCCTGGTTTACCCCAAAACTACCTCCGTCCCTTCCCTCAAACTCACAACTCAGTTAACACACAACCTTAAAAGATTTTCAACGACCAGGAACTAATACAATCGAATCCCATATCCCGCCCTCAAAACCAAAAGGCAAAGAAGACAAGCAAGTGGACGCGAGAATATGTAACAACAAGAGGGCCATGAGGCCCTGAATCGCTCACCTGAACAATTGGCAAGGTGGCTTTTACTTATCATGTCTGAAATTGTCAAAATATGAGTTTTGGGTCAAAAGTCAAAGAATGACATGGATAACTTTCCACGCCACTGTTTAAAAATCGATAATCGATATTCGCGAATAGTAGTCAGGACGCTGAAATTCAAAAAGGGCCTATTTTTCGAGTTTAATGCCCCGACAATTCGAAAGGATGAATTTGGTAAATTATGAAAGTTTATCATCCCAACTTTCACTTAGGGTATGATGTGGTCCTGAAAAGTGGATCCAGGATGTAAAATAAGGGGAGATAACTGGGTACCAAAGAAATGCTAAAAATGATCGACAGCCTTTCTCCTTATTTTTATGTCAGTTGAAGCGGAGTTTTAAGCAAATAACATAAGTTTTAGAAGAAACCTATTATACTGCTAACGACTGATACTTAGTAGCTTTCTATCCATTTTGGCTTAAACCCGTAACATTCGGTTATAGGCGTTACATATGAGAATATTCCCAAAATATAAATAAATTGTGCGCAGAATCGTTTTGTTTTCTTTTGTTAGTATATCCTCCTTTAAAATCATCTTTAAATATTAGAAGAATTACAGCCTGCTTGATACCTTGTCATTCGCATATGTTACTACTTGAATAAATGTAGAATTAACGTAGATAACATTTATACAAAATGTATTCCATTACATCACAGCTAATCAGTAGCCTTCACCAACTCCCAGGAAACTCTCATAAATACGGTATTCAGACATTTTTGTAACAAATACTGTTGACAGAAGTCTGTTGCTATTTTCACCAAGCAGTTTAAGGCCTCGCAAGCTGTGTTTTATACGTGACACAGAAAAGAGGGTTGTTATGTCTTAAAAGACTTGACAAATACTG
Organism: Ctena decussata; assembly: GCA_963989385.1. NCBI lineage: Eukaryota > Metazoa > Mollusca > Bivalvia > Lucinida > Lucinidae > Ctena > Ctena decussata. The sequence goes on from OZ022505.1 coordinate 87,026,458, forward strand.
AACAAACAGTCTTTTTTCTATTTCTTTCTTCTTGTAGCACCGCTCAATACTTTTTTGCTGATATGATTATACAACGATTCAATTTTCTTGCTACGCTTCTCATGACGCTAATATACGTGACTTTTAGTCAAAGCAATAAAAAAGAAACTAATAGATGAATTGGTTGATAGAGAAGATATTACCCCAATGGAAATAAAATTACCGATGCTCTGAGCATTGTTATTTATAGTGGTGTCAGTCAAGTGACAATCAAACGTCATCGTTCATTTTAGTATAAATGAATATAAAGTTAGGGAATTACTAGTAATTTACACTACAAAAGCTGCTGTTACATTGAATATATTGAAAAAAATAGGTTCATAGAGCATAGAAATTGAAAGACTACAGAAAGGTGAGAAAACTAAAATACATACTGGAATTTAATGACACGAGGCACAGAAAAGTATATACCAAATGGAAAATAAGCATCTGCTTACAAAGTACGCATTCTTTTATGAGACGTGTATGGAGGTATTTTTCGTTACCGATAAAAACGACAATGCTCAAGTGAAAGTTTCAGTTAAAATCAAGAAACAGCCCAATTATATCAATAAATTTCGATATTTCATTACAGTGACCTTTTTGGTCAATTTTTAAAGTCCCTAAAGACGGTGATACATCATGCGCTTGGAACAACGACATCGGAAACATGTAAACTTCTTTTTAGTTAATGTTACTGCTAATCAAAGTTTTCACTGCCGAAATGCTACACGTTGAGATAATGTATTTTCACAGCCTCAAGCCTCCGGTCAACTACTCGCCGTCGACTGTAAGTAAAATGTATCATTTTGTAACATTTTGAGTGCAGATAATACCATGTAGGAATAATATGGCAAATATTGTGAATTACCCGTCCCGTTACCATAAACACTGACAAAACTAATGAATAGACTGATGATGGGACATCTTATAAATTACGTTTTTTTTTTCCTTCTTTCGTTTACTCGTCACAACAAGGATAGTTTTAATGTTTTGCCTTATAACTGATGAGAGCGCTGCAAACCGGTAACGTTGATAACATTTCAGCAAGTAAACCTTGGAATTTAATTGAAACACTGACAGTTTCTTTATATGGATACGTAATTAACGGTCGAATACGCTATTGAAGTTCAATTTTGAGACTTTGTTTTAGATTTAAGTTGAGATTGAATGAAGTATCACAATATTTTGGCTATAACAGCTTTTGTGTTTCATTGTTGCGATTTTATGCTCAATAATGATAAAAGTATGCAGTTGAAATACACATGATAAGTTAATTGTAAAGACTGAGGGCTTGAGGCATGCAGACATTGAGGCCTTGAAAGCAGCACAAACAAAAAATATCGTTTGGTACTGAATAAAACAATGTTCAAATTACAATTATGTAACGCAGTATAACGTCTATTCAGATACATGCCAAACAGATGAAAGTTAAATACCTCTAACAATCTCGTTTTCTTATTCATTTATTTTCATGGTGGCATGTGCACCAACTACCTTTAAATATAATCAATGGCTGTAGCATCTATGGCTTTCTATTCTTCATATATCGAAGTTTTCCGGCATACGTTAGATTTCTTAGAAAATAAGTTTTAATAAGTTTTCACCTAGTATAGCCAGTGCAGCGCAAACTGATTCAAAATGTTTCAAGCAGTTAAGTCTACGAAGGCAAGGTTTTTTGTTGAGTAATTATACTTGATGTTTAGTAAGAACCTTTCATTTTACTTATTTATTTGGATACTGAATTCTGTGCTGATGCTTTTATTTCTTCTGTTATATACGTGATATACGTATGATGACTGTTGACTGAGCCGTTTGAAACTTCATTGTTCGTTGCGTATTCAAATATCTAAAAACATCCATGTTTATGACACAACGCCTGCGTGATTTTGCTGCATCAGAAGGAAGTGTGAGGTTGCGCGAATAAAACTAGTTAAAGCCCCTGGTAGACTATGTACAACTGTCTATACAAATATGAAAACTTCTACATGCGAATCCCATTGGTTGGTTTTCTTGCCTTGTGGTTGCCTGTATAGCTGTCCTGTGTGCTTTCTGTTTTGTTTTGTGGTTTGAAATAGAAAATAGGTAAAATTATATGTATTAAATGTTTGAATGTATTTTGTATTGTTTTTGGTGCTTCTTACTTATGTACAGTTCCTCTGTGTTGCAATGGAGTGTCTGTTACCAAATATGTGCTGTTCCGTTTTATCGTACGCATGTTTCCCATCTTCTTTCGGTGTCTTGGGTGGGCTGTGTTTTGAAATTGTGGCCTTTCCTGGGTAATTTCATTTACATTTTTCTATGTATGTTTTCTACATCTCATATACGTAAACTTGGGTTTGCATGCATATCTAATAAATACACTGTAACAAAATACATGTAACAAGAAACAAATTAAGATAGTCAACATGTAAACGAGTTTTATTCTCTGGAGAGACGTACGAACTTGCAAAATAACGCTGTTTACAATAGTTTTAACCACCTACTGGAGGAAACAGTGATCTCACCACTCCACTAATAGTTACCATATGCATATTACTGAATAGCTTCTTTTGATATCTAAGTAGCTTACGTTGTAATTACTCTTCTAACCATGACGTTTGGTTATTGTTTGAACATGAATTTGAATGCCGTTCATTTTTCCGCCTGTCAGTAAGTGCAAATATTCGTTAGTACATTGTCTCTTTCAATTTTGATACTTCCATCAGTACATTAGTGCCAACCCAACTTAACATATTTACAGATGTCAAAATACTTCATTTACACACTAAGTTCCAATTACATGTATAATACGTCATTTTGTTAAAGTAATGAATTAGCTTTTAAGACAAGGGAAAAATGCAAAGTTTAAAAGCACTATTTTCAAAAACATATTTGAACGACGAAATGATTTAAAGTTGAAATATTATTTCATTATATTTATTATTTTCGTTTCATTTGTATTATTTTCTATGAAAAGCTTTTCGAAACGTTTTTTTTTACAAATTATAGTAACTATACTCTAATGCAGTAAAACAAATATGATCCTGTTTTTGTGTTCTACATCTTTATACAGCTTCTGAATCGTCTTCATTCATTATTCTTTTTAACAAAATTACATTAAGTAACGTATGTAACGATCGAGCTGTAACAGACAAACGCCAGTGATAATGTGAATGCGTAAGTTGTTGGAAGTCTTTGCAGAACCAGAAGTGGTTGGGCTGGTTTTCCTGTTAAAACTGCACAGCACGGGGAAAAATCAAATTAAAATGCAAATTGAAATGAACGTCTGAGGAAAACGGGATCCATGGTGGTGGTTAGACTCCAAAAGAGAAACGTTTTATGAAATACAGAGTGCAGTGTCTTTATCAGTGGATATTTTGCGAGTCAGCTGCCCTATAATTCTATGCGCAGTTTGATGAGAATCTGGAAGACAGCGATTTAAAATGAAATTTAGTACCTTCAAACACCAACAATTGGTAGGATGAATTGTCCTTGTGTAAGTATGTGTATACACCGGTTTATTTAATATTTTAAGCATGCATTTTGTAAATTATTACAGAAACTGATTCTTTGCACACAAATACTTCATTTCATGAATTAATCCGAAATTTTAGTGCACCTCTAAACGGACAGAATTATAGCGTTTTCATTTTGAGCAAATTAAGGTTTAAAAGGGGTAAGGGTAAAAAGGGGTAATTAAAAGCACGGGATCCTATTTCAGTGACCACATCATACCCTATCATAAAGCCCAAATGTTGTGCTTAACAAATTTGGTAAAAATTTCCTTTCGAATCACCGGGGCATTAAAGTTGCATTTTTTCGGCTTCAGCGTCCTGACTATAGAGCTGGTAATGAAATACACTACGAGATATGGGCAAGTCATCTTTTCCTTCTTATTTTATTTTTCTTTATATTCAAATCCATTTTTCCGTGTTCATTTCGAAAACCGCATTAATTTGCGAACAGCCTGATATAATTTTTGAAAAGATTGCGTAAGAAATACCGCGGTCATTTTTTAGTTTAAGTTGACTACCCTCAAAATGTATAGAATATATAGTAAATCATGACTTTTTTACTGCGTTGATCAAAGTTTTTACCCGCATATGTCTCTTTTGTTCATAAAATGAAAATTTTCCGTGTTCATTCCGAAAACTACAATTATTCAGCATTTTACTGATATAATTTTTATTGAAATAGGAAGTAAAACAGTGCGGTCATTTTTACATTTTCGATCAGCACCCTTATTTTCTATGCTGGCCGCAAATATCCAACAGAATACACACATTACTCCAGGTGGCGTAGAAAGTTGCGGACGCCATGACCACTTGTACTCATAAATCTTCATGTACTCATTAAGACAACCATATATACCATTTTTAGGCCAAAATCTTCAAAACTTTCCATGAAATCTTATGTTCTAGCATTTTCCCATATTTGACCATGCCGCAAAAAAGGTCAAGGTAAACCCAAGGTCACCATTTGAACAGTCTTGGTGGTACTCTAGTACTCCATGCTATTTACCAAGTTTCAAGGCCATAGGTATATTGGTTCTGGAGAAGAAAAATATTAAAGATTTATACCATAAGTGGTAATGGCGGCCAAGTTGGTCATGTGACCTGGACCGTTTGAACAAATTTTTCATTCAATCAACCCCTGGAGGCTCTAATTGAAATGTGTTCACAATTGGCCCTTTGGCTTTTGAGGAAATGGTTGGTTTAAACATATTTTATTTTGATCAATTCAATTCATATAAACATTGACAAAATACATATAATAGGATTGGAACGGAAGCACTAGTGCTTATAAAGTTCCTCTCCTAGGACATATCTAACAAATAAACATCATGGCGATAGTTTGACAAAATTATGTTAACAAAATATTCTTATTAATACATTGTAACATTTTTTTGAAAAAACAATGATAGAACGTGAGAAAGTGAAACTGAATAACAGAGAAAACTTTTTAGACAATAAGAAAAAATAAAGAGGCCAGAGAGAGAGAGAGAGAGAGAGAGAGATACAAAGAAAGCAACTGAAGATGGGAGAGGGGATGCAGATTCGCAGTGACAGCCGCATTTAGCACAACAACTACCATTGCTAACAAAACTAGCAAGAATACCAGCTGCTTGCCATTTTCAAAGAGGATACTTTACTCAAAAACGCTTAGAATCCATAATGAATTTATGTACCTTTTCAAATATGACCGTATTTATTTCGAGTGAAAGGGAATCGCTACCATGTAAAAGGAGAGACAACGAGGGAATCTGATACTGAGATATTGTATTCATGAGTTCAGTTCGTAGGACCTGATAATATCTGCAGTGAAAGAAATAATGTTGAGCATTCTCTACGCTGCCACACTGGCATAAAGGGGAATCAGAAATGTTCCTCGTGAAAAGATCTAAGTTAAGTGAGCTGCAATTAGTCCTTAATCTGGTATGTAATATTTGGGCCTTCCTGTTTCCTACATAGAAATGTTTCGGAGTATGAAATTTATCTTTGTTGAGATAGCACTTAAAGGTGTTTACAGAGTCTGATTGCTTCGCCTCTTCATGTACGTTATTCCAGGCTCTGACAGTTGAAGGCAGAAAAGAATTATAGTAGAGAGTTGTCCTTGCATCTATTGTTTGTAGATTATTAGCATTTCTAAGATTATAGCGTGAAATATTACTAACGGACGGAGGTACTAAGGAAGATAGATATAAAGGAGCTAGGTTATGGGTCATCTTATAAAATAAGGTAAGCTTATGATTGGCTCGTCTCTTTTCAAGCGTGTCCCATCCGATTTCCTTAGAAAGAGCAGAGATAGAAATAAGTCTAGTGGCTCCTGTTGCTATCCTAGCCGCTTCGTTCTGAATTTTATCAAGTTCTTGTTTCTCGTATTGTGAGCAATTGTCCCAAACGATGTCCCCATATTCGATTAAAGGTCTAATAAATGCCGTATAAATAGTTTCTAAAGATTTCCTATCTAAATTAAATTTTAATTTTCGCATGATGTTAATTCTAGCCCACGCTTTAACAGTAATATAGTTTATGTGTTGATGCCAAGTGCAATCGTTAGAGAAGTAGAGACCAAGATGTTTGTGAGAATTAACTTCGGATATCTGTTGGTTTTGCATAAAGAGAGGTGGATGAAGAGGTTTGTTTAGCTTGCGAGAGATGAGTAAAGTTTCAGTTTTAGAAGGATTGAAAGTAACAAGCCATGTTGAAGCCCAGTTTGAGATTTTACCAAGATCTGTGTTAATACAACCAGCTGCAGTCGCAGGATCATCAACAATAATAAAGAGACTGGTATCGTCAGCAAACAACCGAATATTTGAGCCAATGTCATTTACAATATCATTGATGTACAATAAAAACAGAAGAGGGCCTAAAATCGATCCCTGGGGAACTCCAGCACGGATACAAGTCCAATCAGAAACAGCACCAGGGAGAACAACGCGTTGTTTTCTGTCAGACAGGTAATCTGCAAACCAAGCAAGGACGTTTCCTGAGACACCAGCTGCTTGAAGCTTAGCAAGGAGGCCAGCATGCCACACGCGATCGAATGCTTTGCTGATGTCACAGAAAACAGCCCGTACTTCTTTGCCTGAATCTAGTGCTTGACAGAATGTGTTGTAAAGGAATGTTAACTGGTTAACGGTTGAGTCTCCAGGAAGAAAACCGGATTGTAGAGAAGACAGTAAATTGTTGTCACGTAGGTGGTTAAATAAGTATTTAAATACGAGCCTTTCCAGGACTTTATCCTCCGAGTTGAGCAATGAAATAGGTCGATAATTGGAAACTTGAGAAAGGTCACCTGTTTTAGGAACAGGGCAAACATTGGCTTCTTTATATGAAGAGGGAACAATACCCATGCGTAATGACTGATTAAAAAGAGAACAATATGGTAGAGAGAATTCTTTAGATAGTTCGCGAAGAATACGATTACTCAAGCCATTGGGACCAGAAGCTTTGGCAACGGGAAGAGTTTTAAGAACCGATTCAACTTCTAATGGGGACAGTGCGATGTTGCTTAGTGGTATATTGACGTTAGCTGCAGGTAAGTCAGGAATAACGGCATTCTGTTCATTTAACATTGTGTGGCTTTGAAAAAAACTATTTAAAACATTAGCCTTGTCATTTTCTTCCATGTATATATCATCATTAAATTCAAGGGGTGGAATGGACGTTTTGTTGTTTGGAGCGATGAAGCTTTTAAGTGTAGACCACCAGTCTTTTGGAGAAAGCGTTTGAGAGGTAAGTTTTTCTGCAATTTTGTCATAAAATATTTTTTTAGAGTCTCGAATATTTCAAACAACTTTATTACGTAGTGTTTTAAATTTTCTCCAGTCTGTTACTGAATTAGTTCTTTTAGCCTTTCTATAGGCTCTTTTCCGTTTTCTAATGTGAGATTTAATAGTCGAGTTAATCCAAGGCGGTTCTGAAGGTTTTACTTTAACAAATCGATTAGGTATACATTCTTTAGCAATAGAAGTAACGGTGGTACTTATGTTATTCGCGTGAGTATTAATATCCTTGTCCTTGATACATTCCCAGTTAAAAGATGTTGCTCTGTTACGTAGTAAGTCATAATTGCCTTGATCATAATTCCAAATATGTCGCGTGAATGAAACAAATTTAAGGAAATGGTTGAAAATGTCAAAATATGAGCGATCTGGATCAAAGGTAAAAAAATGACCTTGACCTCTTGTACTCATAATTCTTCATGAACTCATTAAGACAACTGTATATACCAATTTTTTAGGCCAAAATCTTCAAAACTTTCCATGAAATCTTATGCTCTACCATTTTCCCATATTTGACCTTGCTGTAAAAGTCAAGGTCAACACAAGGTCATAATTTGAACAATCTTGATAGTACTCAAGTACCCAATGCTACATACAAAGTCTCAAGGCCATCGGTCAATTGGTTCTGGAGAAGAAGATTTATAAAGGTATTTACCATATATGGGCATGGCGGCCATGTTGGTCATGTGTCCAGGAGCGTTAGACATTTTTTTCATTCCCTCAACCCCTCGAGGCTCTTATATTCTAGCATTTTCCCATATACAAGCTACAAAAAGCAAATTTGACCTTACCGTAAAAAGGTCAAGGTCAACCCAAGGTCATAATTTGAACAATCTTGATAGTACTCAAGTACCTGATGCTACATACCAAGTTTCAAGGCCATCGGCCTATTGGTTCTGGAGAAGAAGATTTTTCTAGGTTTTTACCATATATGGGCATGGCGGCCATGTTGATCACGTGACTAGGACCTTTTAACAAATTTTCGTTCCCTCGCCCCTTGAGGCTCCATATGAAATTTGGTTTCAATTGGCCCAGTGGTTTTAGAGCAGATTCTTTGAAATTGTCAAAATTTGAGATTTCTGGGTCAAAGGTCAAAGAATGACCTTGACCTCTTGTACTCACATATCTTCATGTACTCATTAGGATGATTGTATATACCAATTTTTAGGCCTAAATCTTACCATGAAATCTTATGTGCTAGCATTTTCCGATATTTGACCTTGCCGTAAAAAAGGACAAGGTCAACCCAGAGTCATAATTTTAACAATCTTGATAGTACTTGAGTACCCAATGCTACATACCGAGTTTCAAGGTCATCGGTCACCTGGTTCTGGAGAAGAAGATTTTTAAAGGTTTTTACCATATATGGGCGTGGTGGCCATGTTGGTCATGTGACCTGGACCGTATGAACAAATTTTCATTCCCTCAACCCCTGGAGGATCTATATGCAATTTAATTACAATTGGCCTAGTTGTTTTTGAGGAGATTGTTTGATATTGTCAAAATATGAGAGTTCTGGGTCAAAGGTCAAAGAATGACCTTGACCTCTTGAACTCATAAATCTTCATGTAGTCATTAAGATGACTGTATGTACCAATTTTTAGGCCAAAATATTCAACAGTTTCCAAGATATCTTATGTTGCAGCATTTTGCCATATAAAAGCATAAGGAAGCAAATTTGACCTTACCGTAAAAAAGGTCAAGGTCAACCCAAGGTCATAATTTGAACAATCTTGGTAGTACTCGTGTACCCGATGCTACATACCAAGTTTCAAGGCCATCGCCCTATTGGTTCTGGAGAAGAAGATTTTTTCAGGTTTTTACCATATATGGGCATCGCGGCGGTACTCGGACAAAACGGACCATGGACAAAACGGACCAGACAAAACGGACCACGGCTAGGACAAAACGGACCACGTTTCAGGACAAAACGGACCACGTTTCAGGACCAGACGGACCACGCTAGAAGACAAACCAGACCATTAAGTGGTGCCAATTCAAAGATTAAGGAGTATATAATTACCAAAGACAATGTTAAATGGTCACAATTATTTGACTACTGTTCATAATCTCAACTAACTTTGAATGTCGCAACTATCTTAATTAATTTAATGGTAAGATTTTTATCTTTTAAGCATGCAAATGTTTTTATTAGTGTTGCAACTAAATTAAAACATGCATTCTCAAGGTTAACGGAAGGTCTGAACGTGGTCCGTTTTGACCTTAAACGTGGTCCGTTTTGTCCTGAACGTGGTCCGTTTCGTCCTGAACGTGGTCCGTCTTGTCCCAAGCGTGGTCCGTTATGTCCGTGGTCCGTTTTGTCCGTGGTCCGTTATGTCCCTTATTCATGGCGGCCATGTTGGTCATGTGACCAGGACCGTTTGAACAACTTTTCGTTCCTAAGGTCCCAGGAGGCTCTATATGAAATTTGGTTACAATCGGCCCAGCGGTTTCAGAGGAGAAGTTGTTTGAAAGTGTGGACGGACGACGGACAACGGAGCCTTACCATCCTATGAATTAGGGACATAACGGACCACGGACAAAACGGACCACGGACAAAACGGACCACGGACATAACGGACCGCTGGCTCAGGTGAGCTAAAAAGAATGTGAAACCGATAGGTAGCATTAAAATACTGAGTTTTTATACGCCCGGTTTGAATGAAAACGGAGCCGGGCCGTGTGGCGCAACCGGTAGGGCACCTGACTCGTAAGTCAGAGGTCCTGGGTTCGAATCCCGGTCTGGCCACATACTTTCGTTTCTCCTTCCGCTGATTCAAGAAGGGCAGTTGTCAGTTACTGGCGAAAGTATGTGCACTTAGTACTGGTTAACCGCTTAGGAGGTCTAAGCCTGCCCAGGAATAGTGTGGTTAGGTTAACTGACCGTCCCGACATGACCTTAGTTGTTTACCGTGGACGTTAAGCATCAAATCAACCAACCAACCAACCAATGAATGAAAACGGACGTACTACGTTATAACGTTGTCCAGCTATACATCCATCCATCTGTCGTTAACGTTTTCTTGTATACATGCGCCACAACTCAGTTACCGTTTGGAATACACGATGAAACTGTAGAAATTTGTAGGAGTCGCATATATAAAGAATGGTTGCTCTCTCTTCCTTAGTTTCGGAGTTACTCGTACGTTCGATTACTCTTTCCAGATTGGTCTTGGGCGCTAGGTAAGCGATTGGAGTATCTTATGGAACTTTATAGTATCGTGTAAGATACCAAGACGATGCGTTGCTGGTAAACATGAATGCTTCCTGTTGCTTATTTTCTGGGTTACATCTCTTTGGTTAGTTTTATTATACTGTGCTTATGTGTACTTTTGTGCGTGCCATACGTAGGTAACCGTTTGCAATATTTTAATGAAACTTTATTAGCGATGTGAATGAGTTTGTCGGCCTGTCGTGTATGAGAATGGTTACTCGCCATTACTGAGTTTCAGAGTTCATGTGCTCACCATAATTAGTTTGCAATATCTTGAAACTTTGAAGCAATGTGTATGAGGTCGAGAGGAATAGCACTTACAAGAATGGCTGATCTCCTTTACTTACTTTACAAATTACATCCCTTTAGTTAATTTAATAAGACCGTTTGTACACGCAATAACTAGGAAACAGTTTGGAATATCTTCATAAAACTTGAGTGCAATGTGTTTTAGGTTGAAACAGTGTTGTGCGTATAAGAGTGGTAGCCTCCCCCCCTTACTTCTAGAGTTATGTACCTTTATTATACCCCCACTTAGATAAAGTGCGGGGTATACTGGTTTAGTTCTGTCGGTCATTCCGTCCGTAAGTCCGACTTTTTCGTCATAGAAAATTCATATTTAGTATACAGTTTGACAGCGACAGGTTGTATTGTGGGATTGAGAGCCTGTTTTCCATGTATTTGTTCCTTTTTCTTTCTCTCCAATTTTTTCGTCATAGAAAGTTCTGTTTGGTATACAGATTGACAAGGACAAGTTGTATTGTGGGATAGAAAACCTGCTTTCTCCAGTTTGTTCTACCCTGTATTTGTTCATTTTTCTGTCTCTCCATGCATTCACTACTGTAATTTTTCGTAAAAGATTTCCAAGCAAACTTTTTCGTCAGATATATCTCAACAGCCGTTTAAAATAAAAAAAAGTTCATATTTATACCCCCGGTATACGAAGTATATAGGGGGTATATAGTTTTTGTTTTTTCCGTTTATATGTTTGTGTGTGTGTGTGTGTTTGCTAACATTTTTTTTCTGTCGCAGATTTCTCAGGAACCACTACAACTAGAATTTTGAAATTTGGTACAAACGTTAAGTATGACTAGTTGCACAGTGTAAGAGAGAACCAGCTTTCATCTGCTTATCATTCTCTTTTGTCATTTTTCTTTCTCTCTCCAATATCTCTCCAATTAAATTTTTGTCAAAGATTTCTCAGGAACCACTATAGCTAGAATTATGAAATTTGGTACAAACGTTGAGTATGACTAGTTGTACCGTGTAAGAAAGAATCAGCCTCCTGCTGCTTATCATTCCCTTTATTTGTCCATTTTTTCTTTCTTTCCAGTTAATTTATTTTCTGTCAAAGATATCTCAAAAACATCTACAGGAAGGGTATCTAAAATTTGGTAGAAACGTTGGGTATGACTAGTTGTACCATGTAAGAGAGAATCAGCCTGCTCCAGCTTATCATTCCCTTTGTTTTTCAGTTTTTCTTTCTCTCCAATTTCTCTCCAAGTAAATTTTTGTCAAAGATTTCTCAGGAACCACTGCAGCTAGAATTTTGAAATTTGGTACAAACGTTAAGTATGACTAGTTGCACAGTGTAAGAGAGAATCAGCTTTCATCTGCTTATCATTCTCTTTGTTATTTTTCTTTCCAATTTCTCTCCAATTAAATTTTTATCAAAGATTTCTCAGGAACCACTACAGCTAGAATTATGAAATTTGGTACAAACGTTGAGTATGACTAGTTGTACTGTGTAAGAAGGAATCAGCCTCCTGCTGCTTATCATTCCCTTTATTTGTCCATTTTTTCTTTCTCTCCAGTTAGTTTTCTGTCAAAGATATCTCAAAAACTTCTACAGGAAGGGTTTCTGAAATTTGGTAGAAACGTTGGGTATGACTAGTTGTACTATGTAAGAGAGAATCAGCCTGCTCCAGCTTATCATTTTCTTTGTTTTCCATTTTTTCTTTCTCTCCAATTTCTCTCCAATTTCTCTCCAAGTAAATTTTTGTCAAAGATTTCTCAGGAACCACTGCAGCTAGAATTTTGAAATTTGGTACAAACGTTAAGTATGACTAGTTGCACAGTGTAAGAGAGAATCAGCTTTCATCTGCTTATCATTCTCTTTGTTATTTTTCTTTCCAATTTCTCTCCAATTAAATTTTTATCAAAGATTTCTCAGGAACCACTACAGCTAGAATTATGAAATTTGGTACAAACGTTGAGTATGACTAGTTGTACTGTGTAAGAAGGAATCAGCCTCCTGCTGCTTATCATTCCCTTTATTTGTCCGTTTTTTCTTTCTCTCCAGTTAGTTTTCTGTCAAAGCTATCTCAAAAACTTCTACAGGAAGGGTTTCTGAAATTTGGTAGAAACGTTGGGTATGACTAGTTGTACTATGTAAGAGAGAATCAGCCTGCTCCAGCTTATCATTTTCTTTGTTTTCCATTTTTTCTTTCTCTCCAATTTCTCTCCCAGTAAATTTTTGTCAAAGATTTCTCAGGAACCACTTCAGCTAGAATTTTGAAATATGGTACAAACGTTAAGTATGTCTAGTTGCACAGTGTAAGCAAGAAGCTTATCATTCACTTTGTTTGTTCATTTTTCTTTCTCTCCAGTTAATTTTCTGTAAAAGATATCTCAAAAACTTCTACAGGAAGGGTATCTGAAATTTGGTAGAAACGTTGGGTATGACTAGTTGTACCAGGTAAGAGAGAATCAGCTTGCTCCAGCATATCATTCCCTTTGTTTTCCAGTTTTTCTTTCTCTGTTTTCCAGTTTTTCTTTCTCTCCAATATCTCTCCAATTAAATTTTTGTCAAAGATTTCTCAGGAACCACTACAACTAGAATTTTGAATTTGGTACAAACGTTGAGTATGGCTAGTTGTACCGTGTAAGAAAGAATCAGCCTCCTGCTGCTTATCATACTCTTTATTTGTCCATTTTTTCTTTCTTTCCAGTTAATTTATTTTCTGTCAAAGATATCTCAAAAACTTCTACAGGAAGGGTATCTGAAATTTGGTAGAAACGTTGGGTATGACCAGTTGTACCATGTAAGAGAGAATCAGCCTGCTCCAGCTTATCATTCCCTTTGTTTTCCAGTTTTTCTTTCTCTCCAATTTCTCTCCAATTAAATTTTCGTCAAAGATTTCTCAGGAACCACTGCAGCTAGAATTTTGAAATTTGGTACAAACGTTAAGTATGACTAGTTGCACAGTGTAAAAGAGAATCAGTTTCCATCTGCTTATCATTCTCTTTGTTTGTTCATTTTTCTTTCTCTCTCCAATTTCTCTCCAAGTAAATTTTTGTCAAAGATTTCTCAGGAACCACTATAGCTAGAATTATGAAATTTGGTACAAACGTTGAGTATGACTAGTTGTACTGTGTAAGAAAGAATCAGCCTCCTGCTGCTTATCATTCCCTTTATTTGTCCATTTTGTCTTTCTCTCCAGTTAGTTTTCTGTAAAAGATATCTCAAAAACTTCTACATGAAGGGTACCTGAAATTTGGTACAAACGTTGGGTATGACTAGTTGTACCATGTAAGAGAGAATCAGCCTGCTCCAGCTTATCATTCCCTTTATTTGTCCATTTTGTCTTTCTCTCCAGTTAGTTTTCTGTAAAAGATATCTCAAAAACTTCTACATGAAGGGTACCTGAAATTTGGTACAAACGTTGGGTATGACTAGTTGTACCATGTAAGAGAGAATCAGCCTGCTCCAGCTTATCATTCCCTTTGTTTTCCAGTTTTTCTTTCTCACCAATTTCTCTCCAATTAAATTTTTGTCAAAGATTTCTCAGGAACCACTACAGCTAGAATTTTGAAATTTGGTACAAACGTTGGGTATGACTAGTTGCACAGTGTAAGAGAGAATCGGCCATCATCTGCTTATCATTCTCTTTGTTTGTTCATTTTTCTTTCTCTCCAAATAAGTTTCTGTCAGAGATTTCTCAGAAATTACTACAGTAAGGGTATTTGAAATTTAGTACAAACCTTGGTAATGACTAGTTGTAATATGTATGAAAACATCAGCCTCTTTCTGCTTATCATTCCCTTTGTCCATTTTTTTCTCTTTCTATCCAATTAAATTAACCTGTATTTCTGTCACAGATTTCTCAGGAACCACTACAGCTAGGATTTTTGAAATTTTGTACAAATGTTTGGTATAACTAGTTGTACAGTGTAAGAGAACTTTAGCCTCTTCTGCTTATTGTTCCCTTTGTTTGTCAATTTTTTCTTTCTCTCCAATTATTTTTTTTTTGGTCAAAGACTTCTCAGGAACCACTTTACCTAGGTTTTTGAAATTTGTTACAAACGTTGGGTATGACTAGTTGTATCATATAAGAGACCATCAGCCTCCATCTGCTTATCATTCCCTCTTTTTTTCTCTCCAATTTAATTTCTATCGAAGATTTCTCAGGAACCATAAAGCTAGGATTTCAAAATTTGGTACAAATATTGGGTGTGACTAGTTGTATTGTGTAAGAGAGTATCAGCCTCCATATATGTATCATTCCCTTCTTTTGTTCATTTTTTCTTTCTTTCCAATTTGATTTTTGTCACAGATGTCTCAGGAATCACAATAGCTCGGATTTTGATATTTAGGCCAAACATGTGGTATTACTAGTTGTATCAGTAAGAGAGTATCTGAGCCTTCTTCTGCTTATCATTCATTATCATTTGTTTTAAAGTTTTGTGTTAAGTGTGGCAGTGTTTCTGTTAGGCGGTGGTGCTGGCCGGGGGTATACGTGAGCCCCTGCTCACATGCTCTAGTTGGTATACAGGTTGACAAGAACAAGTTGTATTGTGTTTTTCTTTCTCTCCAATTTTTTCATCATAGAAAGTTCTGTTTGGTATACAGATTGACAAGGACAAGTTGTATTGTGGGATAGAAAACCTGCTTTTCCCAGTTTGTTCTTCCCTGTATTTGTTTATTTTTATTTTTCTCCATGCACTCACTACTGTCATTTTCCGTAAAAGATTTCTCAGAAACTGTTGTAGATAGAAGGTTCATATTTAGTGTACGAACTGACAATGACTTGTTGTAAAGTGGGATTGAGAACGGGTCCCGTTCTCTTCTTCTTCCCTTTTCCTTTTCTTTTTTCTTTCTCTCCAATTTATTCGTCAAATATATCTCAAAAACGTGTGAGAGCAACTATATATTTGTGTACAGTTGTATTGTGGGAAAGAGAACCGGCTTCCCTAGTTTGGCCTTCCCTGTATTTGTTCATTTCTCTCTCCCCATGCATTCAGTACAGGATTTTTCACCAACTGTTCAAGGTAGAAGGTTTATATTTGGTATAGGAGTTGAAAATGACTTGTTTTTTCAGTCCATGTGATTTTTTTTTCATTCTGTAATTCATAGAAATTTAAGTAGAATATTTGATATTGGGTGCATTATCTTGGTGCATTATATTGACAATGAGGTCTTTCTATGCTCCATGTTATGAAAACAACACTATTTTACTAAAAAGGTAAGGCTGGGGTATAGTCCGATTTTCTGACAGTTCTAGGTTTTTTGAGTTTTTTTTCCAGACTATTCTTGAGCACGCCATATTTGGTAACCACTTGGAATATCTTGATGAAACTTCATGGAAATAGTAGGTTGAGACTGTGTGTCACATATATGAATGGGTACTCCCCCTTCTTTTCAGAGTGATCTCCCTTTGATGAATTCCTTTAGGCTAATCTTCTGCACAGTACATCTAGGTAACCAGTTGGAATATCTTGATGACAGTTTATAGGAGTGTCAATGAGGTAAAGATGGTGTATCACATGGTTGCTCTCCCTTACTGAATTTTGGAGTACTGTCCCTTCCCTTAGCTTTTTCTGGAAAAAAAAAGGAATAGCCAGTGCTAAGAAAAAGCACTTGCATGTACAGGAATTGTTCCTATATTTTCACATACCCACCTCCTGCACCCCCCCCCCCCCCACACACACACAATAGTGGTTGAGTATTATACCCTTTGCCATCAGGAGTCATCTGTCTGTCTGCAACAGGTCCCTACTCTAAACTGAAAACTTCATAAATACTGACAGATTTTCGTCCAACTTTATGAATATGTTTCAGGAACAGCTTTTCAGGGGTTGCTACAGGGCAAATTTCAATGATTTCTTACAGAGTTATGGCACTTGTTAATATTTAAAAGTGAATTTTGCCATATAGCTCCTTTAATATACATGTATATGAAATATCTCAGTCAAACTTCACAGTAATGGTCAAATAAAGGTAAGCTTTCTGGTATACTCAGTTAAAAAGTCCAGGCCCCAAGGTTATAAAACTTATTTGTGTTCAACTCAGCTGAGCATGAAATTTTCTCTGCTGATAAACATAACTGGACCTGTCACTGGAACAGGATAGATCACCTGACAGAGCCTTGCCCATCATCTAAAAAACTTTTAATGTAGAACTGTAACATTTTGCTAACGCCACCAACGCCAATGCTAACGCCAACGCCGACGCAGGGGGTAGTACAATAGCTCTTCCTGAACTTCGTTCAGGCGAGCTAAAAATGCCAACTAATGTGTATGCTGGCATTTTCATATTCATAAGCAGAGAAAATTTCATACTCAGCTTAACTGAGCAAGAAAACAACTGTACTTACCAGTAATTTGCTATTTATTGGCAGGTAAGATTTCATGCTCAGCTGAGTTGAGCATGAAAAAAGTTTTATAACCTTGGGGCAAGGCGTTTTGAAGTGGACGGATGAGTGGTGATCCTGCCAACTTACCTTGAGGCTTGCTGTTGCAGTTCGTTGAAAGTTTCAACTAAAACAGAAGTTATCTTCATTATGAAATCTTTAATGAGGAATCAAAACTTACAACAAAATATAATGCTTCTTGATGACAAAACTATACAAAAAGTTAATGTGTTTCTAATATGAGAATCAAAACTCTTAGAAAAGGATTGGTTTTGCAATAATTTCACAATATTTTTTTCACCCTTCCTAAGAGCTCTTGTACAACTGCACAGCCACTCTGAATACATACCAGGGGCGGATCCAGGAATTTTGGATAGGGGGTTCAAATTAGCTTCAAAGGGGGTTCGATTTGTGCAGTTTGACCAATTTTTCCTCAATTTTCCCATGAAAATGAAATAATTGAGGCTGAAGAGGGGGTTCGTTTGAACCCCCCGAACCCCCTCTGGATCCGCCACTGCATACAAAACAAAGTATCTAAATAAGGAAATAGATAAAAAAGTTAATGCTGGGGTAATTACACTTGTTCTTCCATATGATTGGTATAATGGTGAATTAAAAACATATTGTAGCCCTTCACTTGAGCCGCCACTGGCAATCCTAATGAGTAGACACAACATGTTTTTATGAAAAATTGAGAAAATACACCACATGGTTATCAACAGAATCCATCTTAATCTACAGTGCTGAAGAATACAATATTCTTATGATGGAATTAAGGTGTAGGGATACACCCACATGGTTTTACAGCTTCTTCAGCAAGAAAGACAACTTCAACAGGACAGTATTTTCAACAGGACTGTATTAGTCTATTTACTAGAGTCCTACTCTAGTGGCGGCTACTCTTAAAAGAAAGAATTTGCTGTCTTTGACAGCAAATTCTTTCCTTTAAGAGTTGTCTCCTGTGAGAAGGGAAACAATGACTTATCTCCCTTGGTGGGGAATCCATACTCCCTTCATGGTGTTGTGGGAAATATCTGTGCATCTTCTGGAAACCCACAACTTCATATACAGAAGAATGTCAATGGCTCAAACCCTAGAGGCTCGTTTACCCTGCCTGGCTAGAACTCAATCCTGGGTCCCTAGGATCACTTTATATAGAAAATAAACCTCAATGGCTAGAACTACCCGTGGCTGAAACTAATTTTCATGGTCTCAAGCCTGTTTGAGCCATTGAAGTTCTACTGTATGTGAATAGGAAAGATTCATGCTAGATCTTACATTCATACAGTTTGATCAGGACCAGCAGAATTAGTAGTATATATTTTTAAACCTTCCAATTACTATGAAGGAGCCCCAACAGCTCAGTGGGTTAAGCACTGGCCTGCTGAGTAGTGGTCCTTGTTTGAATTCCCCTGGAGGAGTGAGTGAACTCGGGTTTAACGTCCCACCAACAACGAGGTCATATGGAGACGGGACCTCGGTTTAAAGTCTCATCCGAAAGACCGGAGAAGCGGGGGATCGAACTTGCGACCCCTGGATTGGTAGTCCGGAGTGTTATCCACTACACTACAGCCGCTCCTCCCCTGGAGGAATAAATCTTTTCAACCATAAACAGGGTCCGTTGCACACAGCATTTTCATTATTATCCTTCCATTTGCCAGATACTGAAATGCTGTTGAAAGGGCAGTAAAACTGCAAGTTACTATGTAGCAAACACTGGCCCTATTTGACTGGTAAAATTGCAGTGAAATTTGCATGGGAGTGTGATGTCCTTGTTAAAGCTGGTCACATGGCCCAATCACATTCAAGAATTTTTTCAACTGTGCAGCATGAATGGTACTACCTTTTTATAAGTGCCTTTCATGTAGCACAATCGCTTATGAGCTTGAAAAAATCCTCAAATTTGATTGGACCATGTTACCGGCTGCTACAAGAACCTATCACACTCCCACACAAAATTTCACAGAAATTTCATGTACCTTACCAGTCGAATAGGGCTTTATTTGATAGGTTTGATCAAAGTACAAAAAAAACTATACAAACTCAAACACCTGTGGGACCATGAAAACTATTTCTGCTTATGGGAAGTTCTAGATACTGAGGTTGGGTGATGGGGTTGACTTCTTCATAAACTGATCTAGGGATGTACATAACTTGCTCAGGCAAGTTATCCCAGTGGTTTGCACATACACATATATGGCTAAAAAGTAACACTTTCTGGTTATAGTGGATCCTTAACATATGTTATACAGGGTATATGCTAAATATTTAATACAGTCCCCTCCCGATATCCAAAAGTCCAAGTTCAGCTCATACTACTGATATCTCTAAGTAAATTTTCTGGTCCCAGAAAATTTACTTTGAGATACCAGTAGTTTCAGATAACAGAAGTTGATATGTAAAGAAAAGCAGGAAATGTGTCCAAACTATATTCTGTGACATGAGAAGGTACATTGAGTTATCAGTGTTTGAGATAACAAGTGTCAACTGTATATATATGTACATTTCAAACTACCATAACTTGGCAAGTTTTGACAAACTTTTCATAAACATACACTTTATACAAGACAAAATCTGTGTCCTCACATATCCTTTCCGAACAAATTTTAATAATCTTGTAAATAAAACGAGTGTGATGCCCCCGGATTATCCCGCTATAAAGTACATACTTTCCCCTTGAACAGAAAAATACATTTTCTAAACACTTCCATAGCCAAAAACTTTCAAATTCCCTGACTTTTCCCTGACTCTTACCAACCACAAAATACCATGACTTTTCCTGGACCTGGAAAAACAAGACCTGTCACCGTACAGGATAGCTCGCCTGCAGTGCCTTGCCCATCACATAAAAAAAACTTTAATGTAAAACTTTAAAGTGTGACGCCCACGCCCAGGCGTCCAAGTGACAACAATAGCTCTCTGTGCTTCCATATAGGCGAGCTAAAAAATCATTTTTCAGATGTTTTTTCCTGACTGTGAGTATGTAGATACACCTCTAGGGGAAACCAATCTGGTATGAAAGGCTATTCTTATCGGGGAAAATTTTCTCTCACAGACAGCAGGTTTGCTTTTTAAGAGAAAGGAAATGACAAGAATACTTCACTGAAAAAGGGTTCTGCTTACATGGAAAATCAAACACCAAACACTACCGTAAGGTGCTTAAGTATTGGGACACCTAAAAACAATTAATTTTCCATTTCGGAGAAATGGAAAATTAATGATTTTATGCACCCCAATACTTAAGCATGTTAGGATTTTCTAGCAGAGCTTGCTTGCCCAGCAAATAAAAAGCTATCAACAAAACATCCAGCATCGACTCAGATGTCGATGCCATGGTGAAAATAATAGATCTTTCCGTACTTTCAAACAGGTGAGCTGAAAATGGGACTCAAATCTGGGAAGTGCATCATAAATCTTATGATCAACACAATACAATGTACTTTCACACAAGAAGTGTTCCTCCCTATTTACAAAGATAAAGAAAATGAAAATAAGTCATGTTAGCATGAGATTTCAAACACAATGAAAACAGTAAAGAACAAGTATACCACCATTTATAGTATAACACATTTAAACATGATCTTCAGAGAACATCCTCTTGGCCCAGTTGTTCAAAACTAATGATATTGTTAGTAAACAAGCCTTAAAATTTCAAACATTGTCATATGCACAATAACATTGTAATTTTTGCTGAAAAAATGTGGGAAGCTTTTGCAAAAGCTTCTCACAATTTTTCAGCAAAAAATATTACCATAATTGATTTTGGGAGTACTGAAAGACTTAATGAATCCTCAGCTAACGACTTTGCTAAGCTATGAATGCTTTGGACATCTGGGCCAAGGTCTTTGCTGGATGTTCTTCAAAAATATAGAATCTGTCAAAGCAATTACATTTTACAATCAGAGAAAGAAAATAAGAAACAATTTCACTTTGTCTCTCTGAAGCAGTCGTTTGACATTTTTTCAATATTTCATGGCAAATCGTGCTCACAACTTCATCGCAAATCATGTTCACAACTTGGTGAAAACTGTCTTAACAAAAAAATATCGTTCTACATTTTTGATCCGCACAGTCTTTTCTAACAACTCATGGAAAATTTTATTTAAGTGCCACAAAAAAGCACTACATCTTGACTTTTAACATATTTTACAGCTATGCTTCCATGCAAAGGAAGTAGCAATGCGTATTTGAGATGTGTATTGATTGATTGCTTGGAAAAGTGAAGTCCTACTCTACCATTCAGAACTTACAGCACTTCATACATGAACACATCGACGTTCCCCATCAAATCAGAGCTGCATATACTTAGTATTTAAGGTTGAGAGGCACATTATCAGGAGAAACAACTCTGCCATTTTCATATTTGCCTCCCTTCTTAAAATGGATCAACTCTTAAAGGAAAGAATTTGCTCCCCCTGGAGCAAATTCTTTCCTTTAAGAGTAGACCCAATTTGGCAAAGGCTTCATCATCAGAGGAAGCAATCAAGTAGTCACAAAAGTTATTCCCCTTGATCAAAATGGTGGGAAATGTGATAGGTGTACCATTCACTTTAAAGATAATATGAGAACATTTTTCTTTTTCAGTTTGACTAAAAACTTAAGTTATGGTGTCTCATTTGAATCAACTAGACCAGGCAATTCTAATAAGATGGCATAACTGTGTTTCTGTAATGAACATCAATACTTAAGGACAAAAGTTCTGCATGGATGTTAATTAAACATCCCTGCAGAACTTTTGTCCTTAAGTATATTAAGAAAACTTATCCATGACATACAGCTTGTAAATGTTATCCAATAGAGAAAGAAATAAGCATTGTCTAATTCCACTCTATTTAAATATTTCAGCCAAAGACCTTCTTCAGTAAAATGGAACTTGGTAGAGAATTAAATGTTAGCAGCCATTACACTAGACAAGCTGGAAACATGCAATTCTCTATGAAGTTCCGTTTTAAATGAAGAAGGCCTCTGGTCAAAATATTTAAACAGAGTGGAATAAGACATTGTTTGTCCAAGAATAACTGCTGAATACATCCAATATCTGCAGCTCCGCAAGATGGTTGGCTAATTATTTCGATACAAAGGTCGTCCTGTACGAGGGTCATAGTCTAAGTAAGGCAGAGCCGCTTCCATGTCACCCATAGCGAACATCTGTTGCTGTTTTTTACCCGATAATTTTCTCCCCGTGCTTCCGTAACTGGCTGCACCACCTTGGCCATACAAATACCGAGAATTTGGGGGGTAATAAACATCACGCCCATCACCATAGTAATTCTGACCAGTTGCCCTCCCACGGCCATATACGCGTTCAGTTCCTGGTCCATAGTAACTGTACTGTTTGACCTTTCTGCCGCGACCTTTGCCCTTGTTTTGTCCCTGTTTTGGCTCCTCCTGTTTTGGGGGTGCTGGAAGATTTAATGGCCTCTGTGGTAAAAATGGACCACTTTTAACCTTTTTCTTTTTCTTTGGTGCCTTGATAGGATCTCTACCCTCCTGAACGTCCTCTACAAACTTTTCAAAGGTTGTGTAGCCTTCAGGTTTGGCGTCAATCAGTTTCTGAGAAAGTGCCAAGCCCTCAAATATATCGGGCAGAATGAATGGCTTTGTCCACAAGATTTCCTCTGTCACCCCCGAAGTGTATGGAATACTCTTCTTGTAAAACAGAAACCCATCGATCTGAAACAAGACAGTAAAAATGAGCCGCGACATGAGAAAACCAACAAAGTGATTGAGCACCCAGCGCAGACTCAGATCAGCCTGGGCATCCGCCCAGTCTGATCAGAGTCTTCACTGTCTGCATGGCTCTAGCTTAGACTAAGCTACCATTTAAGGGCTTAGCGAAGAGTCTGATCAGACTGTGCTGATGCCCAGGCTGACCTGAGTCTGCAATGGTCACACAACCACTTTGTTTGTTTTCTCGTGTCCCGGCTCAAATATGTTTTTAAGGTGAATGGGTACACATCAATATTTTTCTGCACTGGGCAAGAAGGGGAACAACTTCTGAGACTTCCTGTTTGCTTCTCTGGATGACAACATTATTCCAAAATGAGGTCTACTTTTAAAAGAGCTTCCAAGGGAGCTAATTCTTTTCTTTGACAGTTGACTACATTGAGAATGGAGGCAAAAATGAAAATGGCAGAATTCCTTCCTCTGGAAGTGTACCTATTCACCTTATACACTCTTCCAGCTTCAAATTTTAGGAATAATGAGTATACCTCCGTGTTTTTCTACTAGTTTCCCAAAAAGAAACAACTTCTATGTCTTCCTGTTAACTTCCTGAGGCAAAAAATAACCCTTCCAAAACAGGGTCAACTGTTGATGGGAAAAACCCATTTACCTTATTTTATTCTTTTTTGAAGTTCTCTCTTGGTTGCCACAGCTCGAAGTCAAAAGTTCCTCATATGAGCCACGACGCGACAAAACCAACAATGTGGTTGTGCACCCAGCGCAGACTCAGATCAGCCTGGGCATCCGCCCAGTCTGATCAGAGCCTTCACTGTGCCCATGAAGGTAGCTTAGACCCTTAGCTACCTTTTAAGCGCTTAGGGAAGACTCAGATCAGACTGGGCAGATGCACAGGCTGGTCTGAGTCTGTGCTGGTCGCACAACCACATTGTTGGTTTTCTCGTGTCGCGGCTCATATTTGACTGACATTATTACCTTAATTATCTAAGTCTGTTGTAATTCACTAAAAATGTGGATTTTGCCATTCCAAAACAATCACGAAAATCTAGATCCATCTTGTAAGACAGATCTAGATTTATTTTTAGTTGTTTTCGGAGGGGTAAGCCATCCGATTCATAACCTAATAATGAATACGGCATATTTTCTGATGACCAATGAAAACAGTCTACCAGTCACAACATTAACATAAAAGGAAATTCGTGACCATTTAGCCAATGATTTACTTACCCAAATGAGAATTCTGAAAACATTTATCCCCTAATTTTATTTCAAGACAATACTCACGTCAAATGTTGTGTGTTTCAAAGCTTCTTCAATCCCATCCTTGGTGCATTCATACCTCTTCAACAACACAAACTTGAACTGAAAATGATAGTTTGAAAGAGGGACAGAGCTTTAGATAAGAGGGAGTATTTAGTGATAATTAGGGATAATTTTTGTTAATTCTGAATAAAAACATATGTTGTGACCCCTCATCTGAACCGTCTCGGCGAGACGGTTCAGATGAGTGGTCACAACATATGGTTTCAATGAGAAATAAAAAAAAATTATCCCTAAATTATCATCAAATACTCCTCTTATCTAGAGCTCTGGAGGGACGGTCAATTTTGACAACAAAGCTACTTTTTTTCGATCCAATTCTTACGCTTACCGGTACATTATCTGATAAATTTTCTTACAATGGCTCTAGAAAACTGTTTTGAACTGCTGATAATTTGTGATACTTTTCTTACATACAAGTCACCTCTTGGTATCTCGAAGTCTAAGTTAATCTCAAACTACTAATATCTCAAGGTAAATTTTCTCTCTCAGAAAATTTACTTTGAGATATCAGAAGTTTGAGATAACACTAGTTGAAATGCAAAGAGAAATCAGAAAAGTGTCCAAACTATATTGTTTGAAATAAAAGAATTCTTTGAGATAACAGTGTTTCAGATATTGAGAATTGAATATATTTGCTCGGAAAGAGACTGGGGGACCTCATTGATGTACCAATGGGTGTATTTGACTGGACATTTGTGTTTCACGATTCTCAGCATGAAGCACTTTTCTATAGAAAAAGTGCTTCATGCTAAGAATCTTGAAGCACTAGGTGTTTTATGCTTCACAATTCTTAGTGTGAAACACTTTTTCTTAAGAAAAAAAAGTGCTTCATGCTAAGAACTGTGAAACACAAAATGCCAAGTTAAATATGCCTAATGCCGGAAATGTCACATAGAAGTTTATATCTATAATAAACAGCTGAGCTTCATTGTCTTAAACTTCCTGAGATCCTTATAAGAAGTTCATGGCAAGGCATGTTTTTCAGAATTAAAAGAGGCAATCTGTTGTTGGCCTGAAAACTATCTAGGTAATATAAATGTAGTTCAAGTTTTTAACAGACAACTAAAGTTTAAAGTTACTGTCGCTGGAAAACGATACTGTTTGTTAATAAATTTTCTACGAAAAGCTACTCCTCATTTCAAGTGTTCCAATCACAAATGCCTTTTTAAATAGGATCATAAACATATTACCAGGACCTTTGTCCTTTTTAGAGCCATCTTTTGTTTGAGCTCTCAGACTTCCAGTCAGTGAGATTTGACTGTATTTGTTGTATAGCTTCTTCAGGAATACTGTGTCAGACTGGTATGTGCAAACAGAGCACACTAAGATCAGACTGCTCCAAGTCGGGTTCTACACTGTTTACCATTCAATCTGCATCTTTTGAACGCATTACTGGACTGTAAAACCAACCTATTCCACTTTTAGGACAATCTTCATTATTTGAGCCGCGACATGAGAAAACCAACAAAGTGGTTGTGTGCCCAACGCAGACTCAGATCAGCCTGGGCATCTGCCCAGTCTGATCAGACTCTCCGCTAGGCGCTCTTAGGGTAGCTAAGGGTCTAAGCTACCTCCATGCGGACAGCGAAGACTCTGATCAGACTGGGCAGATGCCCAGGCTGATCTGAGTCTGCGCTGGGCGCACTACCACATTGTTGGTTTTCTCGTGTCGCGGCTTACTAGGTATATACTTTAGCTGTCCAAATTTTTAGAATTTTTTTGGAATACTTACATGGTTGAGGTCTGTAATATATTTGATGTCTGGCTTCTTGAGGATTTCTTTCTTCAATAACTTCATTCTGTCTTCATACTGGAATAAAATTTAACACAATCAGTTACATTATACAGCAGAACTTCAATGGCTCGAAACCTGTTGGTTTGTCACCCCTGCCTGACTAGAACTCGTTCCTGGGTCCCTAGAGGTCAATTCATGTAGAAACTAACCCTGGATGGCTAGACCTACCCTTGGCTGAAACTAATTTTCATGGTCCCAAGCCTGTTTGAGCCACTGAAGTTCTACTGTACTTTTCCAAGGCCATATTGTTCAAAAGAAACAAACTCTTTAATTAACATTTAAAAGGCCAAAACTGAAAATAAGCGAATTTGAGAACACTGGAGATCCAGAGGTGAGCCACCTCAACTGAATCTACGCCGTTTGCCCTCTTGTATTTGAATTTTCAGTATGATATAGCCTAGAGGAAACAGTTTTTGAAATTTTGCATGTAGAAATGTTCCCATCTGCTTTTGGGCACTTTTACCTGACCCTCAAACTTTTTCCATGATATATGACAAATGCAATACATGTATTTTATTTTTCTCACAGATGTGAGTAGCTTTTGCAGAGGCAAATACAGATTTTTTATTCTTGCTGAGAACATAACCAAACAAATATCAGTGAATTAGAAAACAAACTTGCTAGAATACTTAAAGAATCCATCACTTAGTGAGCCTGAGTCTGTGTGAGTCCATTTAGATAATTAATTTTTCTTTGGACTATAATAAATAAAGGTACTGCAATAGAAGCATATTACCGGTATGTATATATACTGTAGAACCAGATTAGACTGCTCAAAGTACTGCCTTAATGTTTTTGCCCCATTATTCAAAACTAACGACATCTCCTTAGAGAGCAAATGCTTTCCTTCAAAAGATTGGTTGGTTGTTTTGAGTTTAACAGCTCTTTGAGACAGTATTTCAGTCTATATTGAGCCTTCTCGCAGAGAGGGAGAAAGGAAAGAGATAAAACAACTTCACCAGCACCTACTGCAAGCACAGTAGGCCCTTGCCCTACTATTATCCAAATCAGAGGGACGCTCAGGCACTAAAGTTACCCAGCACCATCGCGCAATCACAACCCCCCCCCCCCCCCCCCCACCTTACAAAGAAGCTTCCCCTTTGGAGAAGGGATTTAGCAATAGCTAGACTGCAAAAGTTGTCTCCCCTGACCTTGTAAAAATTGGACCGACTGCTGTAGCAATACACTCTTAAGATTCTTACACTCATTATGATCTCAGGTAAAGCATACAACAGTGCTCCACATAAGGAGTAAGAGGGATAATTTAGGGACAATTTTCCTTATTTCTCAATAAAAACATATGCTGTGATGCCTCATTAGAACCTTCTTGGTGAGATGGTTCTAATGAAGGGTCACAACCTATGTTTTTTCTGAAGATATATGGAAAAAAGACTATCCCTTAATTATCCCTCCTACCCCTTCTTACCAATATCCAAAGACAAGAAGGGGTAAGAGGGATGATTAAGGGATGATTTTTCTCAATGAAAACCTATGGTGTGACCCCTCATTAGAACAGTCTCAGAGAGATGGTTCTAATGAGGGGTCACAACATACGTTTCTATGAAGAAAATTATCACTTTTAAAATTATCCTCTTAACCCCTTCTTATCTGAAGCACTGTTGTAAGAATAATTACCGTCATGACTTTGAGATCTCTGTTGTTCCAGAAAATTCCATCTAAGATGAAATAGGTCATCATTTCTTCATGGAATATACAGTCCAACATTGTCACAGCTGAAATAGAAATAAAACTAAATTTATTCCATTCATTTATTCCAGAAAATTCGATCTAATATAAAGTATGTCGTCATTTTTTCAAAGAATATACAGTACAGCATTGTCACAGCTGAAATATTTATTCCATCCATTTATTCCAGAAAATTTCATCTAAGATAAAGTAGGTCATCATTTCTTCGTGGAATATGCAGTCCAACATTGTCACAGCTGAAATAAAACTTAAAACTAAATTCCTGATAAAATATATTTACAGGATGAATTGGCATTATCATGTACTTTTCAAAAGTATTTCAGCCATATCAGGACAAATGAGAGGGTGTATATGAAGGCCCCTATGCAATTAAAAGCCATTTAACCTCAAACAGAATCACCTGAACACATCCAAATGCTAAATACTCAGGCATGGGAAGACTTCTACAGGGTTCAATCTAGACTGCGGTTTTGCATTGAACAATGGCATGCTTTGGAAGTCTTTGGGCCGTTTTTAAAAACCCAGCCAGTGTGCTGGCCAGCCCCATTCCTATTTGGTGTAGTGATAAAACACTTGGAAATACATGTATTAATACCAAATTATACTTTGCCATGAAACAAGCAGATGTCTAGATAAGGAGGGTTTTTAGGATAATAATATGTTTTGTTTTCTAACACCACAGAACAGATGTTGCCTCAATGGCTAATGAAGTTCACATCACACATTTTGGGTGAGAAAGATATCTCTAAGTACAGCCTTATATCAAAGACATAGTTTGGACACATTTTCTATTTTTTACATTTGAACTCCTGTTATCTCAAACCACTGGTACCTCAAAGTAAATTTTCTGGGACCAGAAACTTTACTATGAGATATCAGTAGTTTGAAATGAACATGACTTTGACGTATCGACAGTTGACTGCATTGTACTTCGTTCTTGGCTCTCTGTACAACTTTAATTTCTGTTATCTTAAGCTACTGGTATCTTAAAGCAAATTTCATGGAACTAGAAAATTTACTTTCAGATATTAGTTTAAGATGAGCTTGGACTTTGAGATATTGACAGCTGACTATATCTTACTTGGTTCCTGTTCGTTATCTCAGACTAGTGGTATCTCAAAATGAATTTTCTGGGACCAGAAAATTTTCTCTGATATATCAGTTATTTGAAATAAACTTCGACTTTGAGATATCCACAGATGATATTATCTTACTAAGTTCCTGCTTTATGTAACATTTGGACACACTTTCTACTTTTCTTTACATTTAAACTCTTGCCACCAGAAAATTTACATTGAGATATCAGCTTTGACTATGAGATATCAATACTTGACTTATCTTACTTGGTTCCTGGCTCTCTGTAAGATTGCCACCCGGAAGATGGGACAAGAAATACCCTGGCAACTTGAAGGCCTTCTTTGAGAACCATTTTGTTTCACCCTGAACATAGAAGACAAGTTCATTTTCAGTGTAAAAACTACCATATTGGAGCCAGGCTGTTCCTAGCACTGTAAGCTCAACAAAATTTATAGTCAGTGATAAATTAAGTCTTCTGGCACCCATAAAATCAAGTCTGCTCATATTTTTGCTAAAAAAACTTTAGGAACTTTTGCACTGCATAGTAAGGAAGTTTACATAAAGGATTTGCTGTCAATTTGAAATAGTCAAGCATAGAATGCACCTGATAATACTGCTAAATATTGTCATGCCTCTTTCCCTTATTGTGGCTCTGCTGTCTTTCTAATCCAATGCCCTCACAAAAGATGTCTAAACCTTTATAGTATATTCTAATGGGATGCCACAATATAGTTTAATGGTAAAAAAAAATCTCAAATACTATTCAGGTACTCATTTTTATCTGAGCTTCTGTTACGCTGTGCATATGTTAATGTATTGCAAATTAAATACTAGCGAACTTATAATAGCCCTCTTTGCCTTAACCATCAAAAACGCCAAAATTCAGAAACCATCATACGTAAGTGCTTTAGAGTACTACTGTAAGCATTAGAAAAGAACATTTTATACTTACATCGATAGCCATCACACAGCATCTTTTACCAACAGGACACACAACTGCAATATAGTCTTCTTCAAAGTCATCAGGCTTCTCAAGATACCATTTGGATACCATCAACTAGGGAAGATAACTCCTAGTGAATGGTTTATCAAACTATTATGTCTTGTTCTCAATTAACACTTTCATTGCAATTTTCCAGCTATTAGAAGTTTGGAATTATGAAATGGAGCACGGTCTGGGCTGTATGGAGGATGAGAGAACAATTTTCACTTGAAAGAGTTCAGAAGTTCTGCTGTAGATGAGGCAGTATGAGAGGGGGCATTGTCATGCCAAAGAACTTTAAGAAGGAGATTTTTGTCTGGGCTATCCAGGGATGCAAATTTAGAGTCCATGGTAGCCCTAACATCTGTCTTGTTCAAATGCTCAAAATGTTGTGTATACACTTTTCTCATTGAAAATAAACTGACCTATACATAGGTTATGCAATATTTATTTCAAAGAGGTGCAATGGTCAAGTGCTTAGAGAAGCTGGGTTATCGTTTTAGAAGGTGGTGGGCTCAAATTTAGGTTTGGCCAGCATGCCAGCCAGCAGTAAATAGGTACCTTTAACAAATCAGGAAAGGATAAGCCCTGGGATAAGGCCACAAAAGGTGATAGATGGACTCTGCCTTGCATACGTTGTGCCCAAGACACAGTGGGCTTGTAACTCTCACAGTCACTAGGCTATGGGAAACCTTCACCTTTATTCCTGCCAAAGAATTTTGAATATCTGATACATAAAATTACCGTAAAAATTTTAAGTATTGGAACTGATATGTCTGAAAGAAAACAGCAGACCAAATCAGGCTCTTTAAGGAGCAGTCTGGTGCAGGATCTACACTGTCTGCTATTCCATCTGCTTCTTTTGGATGCATCACTTCACTATCAAACCAAACTGTTCAATTTTTATGACAATTATGGTACCCTAACGTGCTTAAGTATTGGGAGACCAATAATTATTGATTTTCCACTTGTCCCAAAGACCTTTCCCAGATGTATCCATGACGCAAGTTTGAAGACTCTATCCCTTTTGGTTATTTAGAAACTGAGCTATATGCAACAGGTGAATCAATTATCCATGAAATACAGGCACAGCTGGATATGAATCCCTGCTTTCCTTAGATCTTCCCCAAATGTATCTATGGAGCAAACTTGAAGCCTCTATCCCTTGTGGTTTCTCAACAAGAGGGCCATGGTGGCCCTGAATCGCTCACCTGAGCATTAATCAGTTCACTGGCTCTGGTGAAGATTTATAAGAGTTTTTACCATACTAACATTTGACCTAGTTTTTGACCCGGCATGACCCAGTTTCAAACTTGGCCTGGATATTGTAAGAATAAACATTCTGACACAGTTTCATTGAGATTGGACCAAAACTGTGCCCTCTGAAGCGTATACAAGGTCGTTCTTATATTTGACCTAGTGACCAAGTTTTTGACCCGACACGACCCAGTTTCAAACTTTACCTAGATTTCATTAAGATAAACATTCTGACAGAGTTTCATGAAGATTGGATCAAAACTGTGCCCTCTAGGGTGTACACAAAGTTTTTCTAAGATTTGACCTTGAGCCGACGTGACTCAGTTTCATAGGGGGCTTACATATACGGACAATAAACATTTTGACATAGTTTCAAGAAGATTGGATCAAAACTATGCCTTCTAGTGCTTACACAACATTTTTCTAAGATTTGACCTAGTGACCTAGTTTTTTTACCCGACATGACCTACTTTCAAACTTGGCCGAGAGTTTATTAAGATAAACATTCTGACAAAGTTTCATAAAGATTAGATCAAAACTGTGTCCTCTAGAGCGTACACAAGGTTTTTCTATGATTTGACCTAGTGACCTAGTTTTTGACCCGACATGACCCAGTTTCAAACTTGTCCTACATATTATGAGGATAAACATTCTGACAAAGTTTCATGAACTTTGGATCAAAACTGTGCCTTCTAGAGGGCACACAAGGTTTTTCTAAGATTTGACCTAGTGACCTAGTTTATCACTCGACATGACCCAGTTTCCAACTTGGCCTAGAGTTTATGAAGATAAACATTCTGACAATGTTTCATAAAGATTGGATCAAAACTGTGTCCTCTAGAGCGTACACAAGGTTTTTCTATGATTTGACCTAGTGACCTAGTTCTTGATCCAAGATGACCCAGTTTCAAACTTGTTCTAGATATTATGAGGATAAACATTCTAACAAAGTTTAATGAACATTGGATGAAAACTGTGCCTTCTAGAGCGTACACAAGGTTTTTCTAAGATTTGACCTAGTGACCAAGTTTTTGATCCGACATGACCCAGTTTCAAACTTATCCTACATATTATGAGGATAAATATTCTGACAAAGTTTCATGAACTTTGTATCAAAACTGTGTCCTCTAGAGCGTACACAAGGTTTTTCTATGATTTGACCTAGTGACCTTGTTTTTGACTCGACATGACCTACTTTCAAACTTGGCCGAGAGTTTATGGAAGTAACTATTCTGACAAAGTTTCATAAAGATTAGATCAAAACTGTGTCCTCTAGAGCGTACACAAGGTTTTTCTATGATTTGACCTAGTGACCTAGTTCTTGATCCAAGATGACCCAGTTTCAAACTTGTTCTACATATTATGAGGATAAACATTCTGACAAAGTTTCATGAACTTTGGATCAAAACTGTGCCTTCTAGAGTGTACACAAGGCTTTTCTAAGATTTGACCTAGTGACCTAGTTTTTGATCCAACAAGACCCAGTTTCGAAGTTGGCCTAGAGTTTATAGAGATAAACATTCTGACAATGTTTCATAAAGATTGGATCAAAACTGTGTCCTCTAGAGCATACACAAGGTTTTTTCTATGATTTGACCTAGTGACCTAGTTTTTGACCCGACATGACCCAGTTTCAAACTTATTCTAGATATTATAAGGATAAACTTTCTGATTAAGTTTCATGAACTTTGGATCAAAACTGTGCCTTCTAGAGCGTACACAAGGTTTTTCTATGATTTGACCTAGTGACCTAGTTTTTTACCCGACATGACCCATTTTCAAACTTGGCCTAGAGTTTATGGAGATTAACATTCTGACAAAGTTTCATAAAGATTGGATCAAAACTGTGTCCTCTAGAGCGTACACAAGGTTTTTCTATGATTTGACCTAGTGACCTAGTTTTAGACCCGACGTGACCCACTTTCGAACTTGTCCTAGATACTATGAGGATAAACATTCTGACAAAGTTTCATGAACTTTGGATCAAAACTGTGCCCTCTAGAGCTTACACAAGGTTTTTCTAAGATTTGACCTAGTGACCTAGTTTTTGATCCGACATGACCAAGTTTCGAACTTGGTCTAGATTTTATGGAGATAAACATTCTGACAAAGTTTCATAAAGATTGGATTAAAACTGTGTCCTCTATATTGTACACAAGGTTTTTCTATGATTTGACCTAGTGACCTAGTTTTAGACCCGACGTGACCCAGTTTCGAACTTGTCCTAGATACTATGAGGGTAAACATTCTGACAAAGTTTCATGAACTTTGGATGAAAACTGTGCCCTCTAGAGCGTACACAAGGTTTTTCTAAGATTTGACCTAGTGACCTAGTTTTTGACCCGACATGACCCAGTTTCGAACTTGGCCTAGATTTTATAAAGATTAACATTCTGACAAAGTTTCATAAAGATTGGATCGAAACTGTACCCGCTAGAGTGTACACAAGCAAAAGTTGACGGACGGACGTCCACACGTACGACGGACGACGGACATCACGGTATCCTAAAAGCTCACCCTGAGCACTTCGTGCTCAGGTGTGCTAAAAACTGAGCTAAATGCAAAAAGTAGATATTTTTTTCCTATGCTCAATCATCCATGAAATATGGATCATGGCCTGATATGTGTGGCTGTTTCAGTATATCTTCCCTAGATGTATCTTTGGAGCAAGTTTGAAGACTCTTTCCTTTCTGGATACTTAGAAACTGAGCTAACACAGTAAGTGAGTATTTTTGTCTATGCACACAAAGTGCATGCGCACACACTAAGGGTGTTGCACCAGCACACCTTAACTTCACAGTCACTCTAAAAAGGTGGACAAGAATAGACTTTTCAAGTATGACAAAAGCAACTTAGCATGAGGAGGTCATAGTGGAGCTGTCTCCATTTTTTAGTGTAAATTCACATATTTAAGTCCTCCTGTGACCTTGAATATGAGATCAAGGTCACCAAAATCTAATCAGCTAATGTTATATCTATGAAACTTTGGTGAAAATCTATCAACTGGTTAAAAAGATATCCTAAATACACGAGTATGACCTAGAATATGAAGTCAAGGTCACCAAAAACTTAACATGTCTTAAACCTGCCACAATGATTTATCCATACAAGTCTGGTGAATATCCATCCATTGGTTCCAAAAATATCTCAATTTTAGGGTAAAGTTAACGTTTGCAAGTTGGCTTTTGACCTTGATAATGGGATCAAGGACACTGAACCATACTAATCTCTTAGGATTGCCAAAACGTATACTAGTCAAAATAAGTTCCGCCGCATTAACTTAAACATCTATTTCTGAAAAGTTACCATAATGAATGAACTTAAAAGAGTCATTGGAGTACTTATATGACCTTTTTATATTGCTAGACAGACATGTTTCAAAATT
The DNA here is from genome assembly GCA_963989385.1 of Ctena decussata. NCBI lineage: Eukaryota > Metazoa > Mollusca > Bivalvia > Lucinida > Lucinidae > Ctena > Ctena decussata. The sequence goes on from OZ022505.1 coordinate 87,060,800, forward strand.
TTAATGTACACAGACAGTTTGCGCAACTTTCAGTTTTAGTGGGGGTTATTTCTAATTTCCCGAGATTTCTCACGAAAAAAAATCACCTTTTCTTTTAGTTTTACTCTCATTTTCTGATCTGTACTTCTTATGACACATTCATGGGATTCCATATGCTTGATATACAAAAGAAAATCTGAATTCAAAATGGTGTTCATGATAACTTCTCATTACTAAATTTCAACGTTTAGGCAGAAAAGTCAAACTTTCTAAAGTTGCAGTGGCATTGTCATAAACATTTCAAAACTGCATGCATGACACAATTTTGCAATAAACTGATGCATTCGCATTTAAAAATGTTGCAAAGAAACATATTCATATGTCCAGAAAAGCAGAACTAAAATTTGTGACTGATAAGCCCAGAATCTGAAAATCAAATTTCCTATAGTTTTGATTCGAAGGGAGGTAATTTACAGTCTCGCACACTTTAAGATGCAATGTTTGCCATTTAAACGTCTATTCAGAATTGATTTAGATATTTCTAGAATGTAGGGTTTCTTGAGAATTAAATGAGATAAACATAACAGTCCTGCCATGCGCAGTAAGTGCCCTGTCGCAGTTTCTATGATTTACTAGTTATGCGAGGTAACTCTGTACATGCAAGCAGGAAACTGAGACATTCAAAAGTTTTCCGTGGACAAATGTTGTTGCAACTAATTAAAAGCAAAATAATTTGAAAATGATATATTTGAAATCGTCAATATCATGATTTAAAATTGCGGCAGAATTTGTTTTGACGAATATATATTTATGCAAGTTTGGAAGGAATCAAGCCGGTGACTCAAGAGATATATTTTTGGTGAAAATTTCACATATTTAAAGTCTTCCTGTAATCTTGAAAATGAGATCAAGGACACCAAAATCTAATCAGCTCTTAAGCTTGTTCATATGATGTATCTTTGCAAGTTTGGTGACAATCCATTCCTTGCTTCAAAAGATATCCTAGCATGTAAGAGTATGACCTTGAAAGTGAGGAAGGTCACCAGCAAATTACCATGCCTTAAACCTGCCACAACAATAATCAATGCATGTCTGGTGAATATCCATCCATTGATTCAAAAAAATTTTAAAGAAAAGTAAACAGTTGCAAGTTGGCTTTTGACCTTGATAATGGGGTCAAGGCCATCACAACTTAAACTCTTGGGATTATCCCGAAGGTATACCTGTGCAAGTTTGGTGGCAATCAAGCCAATGACTCACGTGACATCTCATTTCAAGTGAAAATTTCACAAATTTAAGTCCTCCTGTGACCTTGAAGATGAGGTCAAGGTCACCAAAATGTAATCAGTTCTTAAACTTGTCCCAATGAAATATTCATGCAAGTTTAGTGAAATACCACTCATTAGTTCAAGCGATATGGTGGGTTCAGGAACTGTGACACCAACACCAATGAAATCCGTACTGAAACAAATGTTGTTCAAACCAATGCCGTTAATACACATTGAATAAAGCTAGTCTTGTTTTGCTATGTTTGCCATCTTTATTGGTTACCTTTCCTACCTGGTGTTTAGGGCAGAATGTGGAGGATGACTCTGTTTCTGATCACTGCTTTCTCGTCTTTTTTTCATGTCAGGGCCCGTTCAAAACTAACAACATCATTAGCTAACAAGATGTTAAATTTTCAAATGTATTACACACGAACACTGCTATTTTTTTGCCCAAAAATGAGAGGAGCTTTTGCATTAAGCTCCTCCCATTTTTGCAGCAAAAAATATTAGTGCACTTGATTTTATGTATGCTAGTAGACTTAACAAATCCTTGACTAATGACCTCATTAAGCCAACGAAGCTTTGAACAACTGGGCCATGAGCTCTAGTGTTAAGTACTGTGTGGTGGCCCTAAAAAGTCATTCCTTTTTTGCTTTTCAGGGAATTGCATTTCCCACTGTTTTTAACTGTTGTATTAACTATTATTGTCACTGTTATCTTTTTATTAGTCTTTGACTTTTTGTAAACTATCAAGGATAGCCTCACAGCCATTTGCCTGGAAAGACCTGGCCCAGAGGTTATAAAACTTGAGTATATTCTCAAACTCAAAATAAAGCACACTGATTGGCTGCTTCGGAGCACATGCTCGGAAGCAGCATGTGCTCGGAAGCAGCCAATCAGTGTGCTTTATTTTGAGTTTGAGATTATACTCAAGTTTTATATCCTCGAACACACACCTCTTGGCTTTTAGCTTGTCTTGTTTTGCTTTGTGTGCTGTCTTAATTGTTTTCCTTTCCCCTTTCCCATTTGGAGTTTATGGCAGATGCCAAAATAGACTGAGTCAGTTCTTGATCATACCGTTTCATCTACTCTTGCTCTCCAGCTAAACTGCCCATTATATAAATGAATAGTCCAATTCTCACAAAGAAGCTTCCCAGGAGGCTCAGTGGAACAAATCCATCAGACACACTTCCTGGCATAGAGTTTGCCCATGTTTGTTCCTCTCAAATTCAAAGAGGAGAGCGATAACTTGCTCAAGAACATATTACTTGTGCATTTCAACAGGTGAAAATGAATACAACAAACAGCCAATTTTAAAGTTTAATATATGTATTTAAACCATCATGAATTGTAACGATTCAGACATTAAAAATCTCTTTTTAAAAAAAAGCAAATGTATCAATTACAAAATGAAAGTTAAAATGTTTTGCAATTCACATTGAGATGAAACAATACAAGATTACTAATTTTGCCAGTGATAGAATAAACAACATGTGAAATTTCAGTTTTGATGGTAAGGGAGATAATTTGGTTCACTCTATACATTGAGGCATATGGATACACCACATTGTTTTTTTCCTGCCATAATTCCCAAAGGGAGATGACTTTTGTGACTTCCTGTTTACTTCCCTGGACACTATAGCCCTTCCAAAATGGGGTCTACTCTTAGAGGAAAGAATATGCTCCTACAGGAGCCAATTCTTTCCTTTAGAGATGTGCCCCATTTAGGAGATAAATGGAGATAAATATGAAAATGACAGAGTTGCTTCCCTGAGAATGTACCCATTTACCTTCAAAAAAATTTGTGGCCTCTCATTAGAACCACTTCATTGGGAGTGCTTCTGAAGTGGCGCCACATATGTAAAAGTATCCCAGATTTATCATCAAAACAGAATCTTATCAAAACTGCCAAAAATTTATTTCAAAGTATTTTGAAATCATGATGGTTTAAAAACAAGGACCCTTTCTTCATTTAAAACTAGCTGAATGTTTGCAAAGTAAGCCCAAGTACTATCTCTTTCTCTTTGTTTAAGTAAATTCACAGTTTCATCATCCAGGGAAGCAAACGGAAGTAACAAAAGTTAGCCCCCTTTGTAAAATGGTAGGAAAATATGGAAGTGGACCGATACACCTTATGTGCGATATCTTAGCTCATACAGGCATTAAAATAAAATTCATACCTACCAAACTGAGAGTAAGACAAGCATTTTCAGCGACTATATGCTCTGGGCACACACTGACCAAATTAGCAAACTTACAACCACATATATACATGTACAAAATATGTACACCCACTCTGATATCCAACAGGGTTGCCAGTTAACAAGCCAATTTTTGGAGGTCCCTTGGGTGACCCCTTAAGACATGCTTGACTGGTGACTGGACTTGAAACTACTCATAGCTGTACTTCAAATAAATCAAGATCTAAAATATTAAGTGTTTCAACATCCTAACAGATCAGTAGCTTGTACTGAGAACAGCTTCAGAGGGCAAAAATTCTAAATTCCCTGACTTTTCTCCAACTAGAATCTTTTCCTCCTGTTTCCCAGACAGAACACAAAATTCCAGGATTTTTCCTGACTTGGCAAATATTTCTTCTCTGACTTTGGCAACCCTGTAAAATTCTGAATGTGCCTAAAATGCAGTATAATCAAACAGATCCAAACTTCTCTAAATTTACAAGTGGTTAATAGTTCCAGTTAAGCAGCCTGTTTGCTGGCACTTCTGAGATAACTCTATCATGCTTTTTTCATTGATGACATGCCAAAACACATTTTACTGAGAATAACTATTCAATTATCTCAGAATTATAAGCATCACCAGTCTAAATCTGAAGCTCGGGCCCTTTAAATCCAGCAGCTACGGTAAAAATTTCTAGATATTGGGACAGCTATGGTCTGAGCAAACATTGCAGACCCAGATCAGACTGCTCCTAAGGAGCAGTCTCATCAAGGTCTACATTGTTTGCCACTCTATCAGCCTCTTTTAGACACATTATTGCCGTGTAATATCAAACTGGTCAATTTTCAGTACCATTAAGGCAACTAATTTAACTGTCCCAATTTTCAGAAATTTTATGTATTAAACATACAAAGCTGTTGATCATCACCACTTTAATTTTTTCATAACCTAACTCAGCTTCCATTTTCAATAGATTCAGCTTCCATTTCCTGATTTTGAATCTGACCTTGACCTTCAGCCAAAATTTGACCTTGACCAAACACAAAGTTTTCAGAACTTACATCCATCTTATATTGCTGCGCTTTCACTTGAGCCTGTTTCTGTCTCTGTTTTCTGTCTTCTTTCCTCTGTTCTCGATTTTTCTCTCGTTTCTCTATTTCTTCTTTCCTTTTTTCTTTCATTTCTTGTATGTGTTCTATGTGTGCCTGATACGTAGAATAGTTGGCAGGCTTCTGCTCTATCCACTTGTCAGGTATTGTAACTCCGAGAATCTCGGGCAACATGTATGGTTTCAACCACATTACCAAAGGTGATCGCCCAAACACATAATGTGCTCGTTTGTGGTAGAACAGACAGCCATCAATCTGAAAAGTTTTAAACAACAGATTCAGAAATTTAAATAAGTGTGTCCTTAACAGACACTGTCACAACTCTAAATGAGCCGCGACACGAGAAAACCAACAATGTGGTTGTGCGCCCAGCGCTGACTCCGATCAGCCTGGGCATCCGCCCAGTCTGATCAGACTCTTCCCTTAGCGCTTAAAGGGTAGCTAAGGGTCTAAACTACCTTCATGCAGACAGCGAAGACTCTGATCAGACTGGGCGGATGCCCAGGCTGATCTGAGTCTGCGCTGGGCGCACAACCACATTGTTGGTTTTCTCGCGTCGCGGCTCAAATATTCTCTTAAAACACTAGCATTTCTTACACAAGTCTTATCCAACCCACACCTTTTAAAGCAATGTTTTTTTTTCTAAAACAGAACACCTATACATAAAAAGGGAATATTCCTGTCTATATAGTATCTAGATTAATTTTTTTATCTCGGTAGCTCAGTGGGTTAAATCCTGGCCTGCTAAGCTAGTAGTCACAGTTTAAATCCTGCTAAAGAAGGTATTCTTTTCAACTCTAAATGAGGTTACATTGCGGGGTCTTTCATAATCATCCTTCCAACTGCTGAATATGATTGAAATACTGTTGAAAGGAATGTAAAACTGGAAGTTTTCTGCACAAACATGTATATGTAGAAGTATGAAGCTCCAGTGTTTTAGGGTAAGGCCTAATTATGGTAACTCTAAAGAGGATCCCCAATATGATATTTTGAGAAATAAACATATGCCACAGAGTACTGTATTTAAACTATATACCCACTGTCACAAAAGGAAGCTAAAATATTTGAAAGTTTACAATGTCAACGCTGACAACAGAAAAGTTGCAGATTAGACAAAAAATTTACTTCACATTACCATCATATATGTCAATGTAAACCGCGACCCAACTGTCAAAATCTAACAATGTCGTTAGTAATGAGACTTTAAAATTTCAAACATATTGTATGCAAAAACATCATTTTTTTTTGCCGAGTGCAAAAGCTCCTCTCATTTTTTCCGCAAGAATATCAGCACAATTGCTTTTATGTGTACTAGGCAAGAATTCTTGACTTATGATTTAAGCTAACAACACTTTGAACAATTGGGTCCTGATATAAAGAGAATACCATGTTAGTGTCTTTTGATATCAAGTTTATCAGGCGAGACCAGAAACAGCGTAGGAATGGCGAGGCTTGCCGAGCCAGTCCGACGTGTTTCTGGTTGAGCCTGATAAACTTGATATCAAAGGACATTTACATGGTTTTCTATTTATCATGCATCCTTAGAATATTTTACGGCGTAAACAGTGTCAAACTAATCATAAGAAACGCAGTTTTGTTTGAACTTGCTGACGTCGTAAATGCGCTATGACGTAACTCAGTGACGTCAATTAACCAATCGAACGTTGATATCACGGTCAACGTCAGTATGTAGCCAATCGTCTTCAGAGATCGCTTCTAAGGGCATGACCTGATAACATTCGCGCAAGCGCAATTCTACAGTGACATGATATCACATTGTGTTATCATACCTCTGTTATCAGTGGAATTTTGCAGCAGATGCATGATAAAATCAAAAACAGCCACATACCTGCTGATCTTTGTCTTGTAGAGCTGACTCGATGGATTCTTTGGTACATGGATGATAAGTCAATGGCTTAAACTTGAACTATATATGAGAAAAACAAAACATTTGTATAATTAAAATCAATAGCCATTCAACCACTGCCAGTTTTGAATTTGGATATGTCTAGCTGTCTTGTTTTAGAAATTTTTCCTAAAAAATAGCAAACTGTGCAGCCTTATCCATGTCTACTCAGTTCACTTAGGCATTTGTCTGAATATTATCTTTGTGTAGCCTTTTTTTTATTTTGTTTTCGTTTTGAATGAGGACATCAATAACTAACTAGCCTAACCCATTTTTAATGTATAAACAAGGCCACTGTTTCACATTTTGTTCAAGTGCGGTATTTAGGCATGAGCTGAAAATTGTATTGATACAGATTCATTTATTTATTATTAAGATATCTGATGTTAAACATGACCACAGATACAAAGTCATCCTCTTTGTTGGAACTCCAGTACCATTGTATTATTAGCTAACCTGTTTTTTTCTTTGGGAAAGCAGGTATTGAAATACAGAGTGAACAAACCAATTTATATACGTTGCCTGCATCAATTCCCTCACCGACCACCAGATATTCTGACAGCCAGAATGTGCATTCCACTCATTTGGTTTATGCGTTGCATCAGAAATAAACTTGCTTCATAACTTGAAAGTGCCAATATGCAATAAGACTGAAATTCCAAAAGTTTTTGGCTTTAATTCCAAATTTCCCTGCCAATTCAAAACTCCACAACTTTTTCTTAGCCTTGAAAAAAATCTAAATTTCCCTGACTTTCTGACTTGTGAGAACCCAAACTTTTTGCTCAGGCATATCTGTCTCAATACTAAGGTCAGTTGGCACTTCCTTGCAGTTTGATCCCAACAGTTGAGATCAAACTGCAAGGAAGTGCCAACTGACCAGTGTCATTACTGGTCAAACATCCACAGGGCTTTAAGCCCATCAGTTTATACATACTGGATTAGCCTTAGACTGTTCTGCCAACTCTGGTACTTCCTGTAACTTGCTGAGGAGCCAAAACACCCGGAAATCTGTCTGTAATGGAGAAAATAAACATAATTTTAATTTTTACAATAGAATGAGTGGTTAAGGTGTACATACACACATCTTTATTTCAAGGGAGATAAATCCAACACAACAAAATTTGCATCCCTTGAAATGAAAACCTTCTCAAATTGGGCTATACATACAGGAAAGAATTTGCTATATAAGCAGATATAAGCTACATGTAGAGAAAGATTTGGGAGAAACTGTCTTCTTACAAAATCAAATTTCTTGTTAGAGCTGAGGGAGGTTTAAAACTACAGAACGTACAGGCAAGGATGACAGAGGCTTCTCTCTTGAAATCAGGAAAACTTCTCTATCAATCAGATCTCAAGTTGGATTCCCGTGTGATGTACATGTAACAAACTGAGAAATAAAATGCTGCTAAAATAATATTGAGCATGACTTTGGTTATGGCTATGACATCGCAAAAATGGTATAATAACCATGCCAAATGATGCCACATTCAACATAACCATACACTCATACCTTGGATAAAGTATACTTACAGGTGTTGTTTTAATTCTAATTTCCTCAATCACTGATAATTAAAAGTAACTTCTCATGTGCAAATAAACTTAAGAAAAGTTTGGACGTATATGTACTTCTAATTTTTCCTTACAGTCTGTTATATCAAACTACTGATATTGGATATATAGATATGTCAAAGTAAATTTACTAGTCAACTGGAGATATTATGAATTGCCTGTACAGGCAATGAAAGGGAAAAGCAGCAGAGGTGTTAGAAGTAAAAATCTAGCACTGGTAAAATGCAGGGATGGCAATGTCAGGTACGGAAGAAACTTAGTCTTACCTCACTGTCATAGACTGGATGGTCTTTCCAACTCATAATGTCTAATACATAGAACGTCTTTTCTACTTCGTGGTAAATACAATCTAGGATGGCGTTGTCTGAAAAAAATCAACATTAACCCATTTATATCTAGCATCCCAAGAAAGCGACAAGTGCCAACAGTTAAGTCCAAGATCGGTGCCGCAGTAAGTACCATTTGATCAAAGACTACACTCTTTATGTGCATGAAGATTTTAAAATAAAAACACAACATGAACCAAATCAGACAGCCCTGTATCAGAAATGACTCTGCCCAAACCATGAAGTGGAAGAGTCCATGAGGTATTAATGAGTTAAATGAACCATTACAAAAGAATTCTAAATCATGTCTAATGCACCGAATATCTTTTTCTACTTCCTGGCAGGTGCCTTGGCGGAAAAGTAGGTTAAGAGCTGCCTTACTGTAAAACTCACCCACAATTTCAAAATGCCAAGACTTTTCAGACATTTTCGAAATTTTCCATACCCTTTCATGGATCAAAGAGCTCATTATACTCTTTACTGTAAGTGCTGCAATTATCTCTAGAAAATGGATATTTTTAAAGATTTTGCAACATACATTTTTGTAGCCTCAAATGAGGAGAGTTCAAAATGTTCCATTACAGATAAGCTCCCACTGAAGGTAAAGATAAATACTTATGCAACTGGATTGTCTTTCCTGTCCCCTTGAGCAAAATAAGTAAATTTCTGAAAACTACCAAAGCCATTTGTGCTTAAGGCAAAGCTCTCAAAGACCTATTGATCAAGAGGCACTACATGTACTTATTAACAAGACAACGGAGGCCTGCCTGTCCCCTACTGGTCCAAAAATAGGAAAATTACCAATATACTGAATTTCTCTTGACTTTTTTACCACACATTCTGATAAATGGGTGGTAAAAGCCAAAAACTGTCCATAGATCCATAATAAATACATACCTCTGTAAAAGTTGCCCTTCTGTTTTTTGCTGCCGCCAGGTAGGCTGGAGGGGAATGTGTTCACTCTGTAACCATTTCTACCATATGCATTAGTATACCCCTAAAATATATAAACAACAGGTAGGTTAGAGGGGAATGTGTTCACTCTGTAACCATTTCTACCATATGCATTAGTATACCCCTAAAATATAAAGACATAATCTACACCACTTCAAGGAGAATGGTTGCTTAAGGTGAATGAATACACTTTCAAGGGAAGCAACTCTGTCATTTTTATTTTACAGCACTACTCGATTGGGGTCAACTCTTAAAGAAAAGAATTTGCTCCTAGAGGAGCAAATTCTTTCCTTTAAGAGTAGACCCATTTTGGTAGGCCAACATCAACCAGGGAAGCAAAGAGGAAGTCATAAAAAAATTCCCCTTGATGGAAAAACATGGAGGTGTACACACATAAACCTTATCAAACCTGTGAACGGCAATGGCTATTATCCAACAGCATTAATGAGTAGACTGGCCCAAGACTTGCTGTCCCTTAGTACGATTTTGCCTGTTTGCCTGTCATAGTTCACTTGGTTAACCTGACTTGCAGAATACTGATGCAGTTCCATAAAACTCCAGCAATTAAAACAGACATGGCCCAATTGAATTCTTTGAACTGGATCTCACTAAGTTGGTTCTGTTTATGGGTTATGTCCTCATAGAGATATAAGAAAAATAATCTCAAAATAATCCCCAAATACCGTAATGACCCTAAAATTTTGGACACATGGAATTTAGACAATTCCAAAATTCTTAGAAAGTGGATTTTACATACATTAATGCATCCAAATGATGCTTAGTGAATGGCAAACATTGTAGACCCTGATCAAACTGCTCCCTGAGGACCACAAATCAATGGGACTTGAGAAATCTATATCAAAGGAAATGCAATCACTCTAATCAGTCTGTGCGATAGCAACCTGGATAGCAAGCTAATCCTTTCTCTACAATCCCACCCATACTGTTATAAAAGAAAAACTTACCCTAGAAGAAATGACTAGACATCTTTTTCCCCAAGGACACAGTACCATCAAATATTCCTCTGCAAAGTCTGAAGGCACCTCTACCAACCACTCAGATAACATCAGCTGTAGAAACAAATAATTATAGCAAATTAGCCACCACCACTTCAGGTGGGTGGGTACAACTCTAATGCTCCACATAACAAATGGTAACAGGGACAATTTTCCCTATTTATGTTGTGACCCCTCATTAGAACCATCACACTGAGACGGTTCAAATGAAGGGTCACAATGCATGTTTTAGTTGAGAAATAAGAAAAATTGTCTTTGCATTTTTGTCAGTATCCCCTCTTATCTGGAGCTCTACACTCCATTTTTTTTTTACATTTTTACAAGGAAAACAACTTCCATAACTTCCTGTTTGCTCACTGGATGAAGAAGCAGTTCCAAAATTATCCCAGAATACCATCTCATAATTTCCTCCCCTTCAATCCCTCTCTACAGCTCTGAAATTTTACCAAATAAAATTTATGCAACAGCTAAAATATCTGCATTCTAGTTAAAAGGAAATTAATGTTCACCAAAACAAACCACTTTAAAAGCTAGATTCTATCTTTCATCATATGAGCCACGACACGACAAAACCAACAATGTGGTTGTGCGCCCAGCACAGACTCATATCAGCCTGGGCATCCGCCCAGTCTGATCAGAGTCTTCGCTGTCCGCATAAAGCTAGCTTAGATACTTAGCTACCCTTTTAGCCCACAGAAAAGACTTTGATCTGACTGAGTGGATACCCAGGCTGATCTGAGTCTGCATTGGGCCCACAACCACATCGTTGGTTTTCTCATGTCGGGGCTCAATTATACAACTTACAAAAATTTATAACATTAAACAACTAACAAAATTTTATTACAGTCTTTAGGAAATGACCTATTTTCTGAAGTAATGACAAGAGAATCTCAATCTTTGTAACTTCCATTTCTTCTCTTGTTCCAATTATTTGTAAGTTCTCATCTTTCATCCAACCAGGAGCCTTAAAATAATGCATAAATTCTCACATAAAGTAATGCAGTGGTTGACTGACCTGGTTTTGATAGTAGCGCCCTGGCCGTCTGAAGGCCTTGGCCTTCTCTGTGACTTCCATCTCTTCTTCACCATCCCCATCACTCAACTCATCCGTATCCTCCCATCTGTCATCAACCAGACGGCGCATGTGGTTCGCATAGTTGAATCTGCGGCTGTTAAGAAGAACAAACAAATTGTGTTTATACGACTATAAAACAGTGTTTCTCCACCTCTAGAATAACCCTGAATATCTAAATCCATCTAATGAAATTCTGCTTTGAGATGGGGGGGGGGGGTTCCTTTTTCAAACAATTCCAAAAATCTAAAACCATCTAGTAAACTTTTAAATCCTTTGTACACCTATCATTCTAAATGGGGCTGTGCCTGTATACTGCAAGTACCATATTCATCCTAATAAATGCCCCTGTTCTAATAAACGTCATCCCCTGATTCTTTCCCGAAAATAATGTTATAATAACTTACATTAATTCCTGTTTGCTTCTCTGGAAAAAGTAGCTCTTTGAAATGGGGTCTACTGTTAAAGGGAAGAATTTGCTCTGAGGAGCAAATTCTTTCCTTTAAGAGTTGACAACTACTGAGGAGGGAGGGAAAATAGTAGAGTTGCTTCCTCTGCAAGTACATCCATTCATCTTAATACTATTTATCAGAAGCATTTTGGCAGTGGCTAAGCTAATACAATTAAGGCTCTAAATAACGCCTCCCTTTCATGAAATGCAACAACCCCGGGGCATTTATTAGGATTCATACTGAAATCAATTTTCACCTACAAAGCATTCAATGTATTTGTACACCGGCACACTGAATTTTCCCTATGCTCATACTTCAGACAACCACATGCGAATGTTGAACTACTACTTTAATACTGGTATCAAAGCTACAAAAAACAAGAATACCATATAATGGAGTATCTTGCTTGTCTGCATAGTCACAAAATAGAGCTAAACCAGAAAACTTAATGAAAGTTTACTCCACTGACAGTGTTCTTCCCAGAAATTTCAGAAGGCATGTTGCTTTTAGCACAAAAATCAGATTTTGACTTGTTGATCAATTTTTTTAAATCCTTAATATAGCAATGTTTTGTCAAAATTAACCTAAATTTACATTATGAATAATTTATTGATGACCCTTAATGCATTTAAAACAACTTTACTGGCTAAGAAATGAAAATAATAGCACTTTAATAAATTTTCATTGGAAATTAAGACATGTTGCAAAGGTAATTTGAAGAGGAAGGCATGCTGCACTGATGTCACTGCCAGAAAAGTAATACCCGGATCTCTCTTTCAATGGTCATTGATTAAGTTAAAAATTCAGAAAGGTAACCCTGTCACTTTTCTTTATGTCATGGGCTAAGTCTACTCCCATACATGAGAGTTCTGCGTTCCAGACATTCATATTTTACGTTTTTATGCTGTTATTTACGTTTTTGTTATTCTTCGGAACGCGAACTCTCATACGAATATAGCCATAAAGTTTACGCAAGGACCGCGTTGGCTCGACGCGCTGCTTTTCTCGGCCAAAATTGGACATTTGAAACATCCTCAAATCAAATTACATATATTACTTACATAAGTAATAATTAAATTCCTCATCCCAACCGAAAATATTCAAAAAGTCACCAAAAGAACCTTTAATCCATCCTGATTATGTACCGGCAAGTGTTTATCACGCCATATTGTTTACATTGTCAAATTGAGGTCACCGGCTATTGGTTAAATCAAAAAGAGGCCACCGGTTATAGGTTAAATCAAAAACATGGATTGGATTTTCTGAAAATTTTGGCGGAAATGGTTAGATTGGCTGAAACAGAGAGACATACAGAAATTAAGAAATATAGTGACTTGTTAAACCAGAATCTGGCCCAGTGAGAAAATCTACAAGCTAATTAAGGACTATAAAGGAATATTCCTTTCAGAACCTATACATACAGGCAGAGAGACAGAAGACTAGCTATTGTATCACACTTGTGAACATGAAATACAGAAATGTTTATATCATATAATCATATAGATATCTGTACTTCATATTCAGAAGTATAGGCCTAATACTTAAGAGACACACTCCCCTTTATTTCTCCCTCAGGGTGAGCTTGAGGTTGGTGATGGTGGGGGGGGGGGGGGGGGGGGGGGGGGGGGGGGGGGGGGAGCGAGCATCAGTACTTGAAGTAGGCATGTGAAACTTTAACAATTTCAGCTTTTCAAAGCGCTGGATATATTGGGAAACAAGAGCTTTCCAAACTAAAAATAACTATGACCAAATTGGCAAAGTGGGGAAAAAAGATTAATGTTCTTTACTGTTACCTGTGTTACCTTTGGTAGTGTAAAATAGACATGCATAATGTAAGTGCAGGGTATCATGTTGCAGATTATCGTCTTTGGGTAAACGGGTAAAGCAGCTGACACAATACTAACTGTCAGCTTACCCCAACCCTAATACAAGCAGCATTAGTATTGTGTTATGTGCATGACCCTGTGGCCCCCAAACGGTACTCTTATTCTACATTACAAGCTCCAATCATTTTATATAAGAATGTATGGCATACAGGATGAAACTTAAATGTGGTTTGATACTTATCTTACAAAAAGAAGGCAACAGATCTCAGTTAATAATACTCAGATTTTAAGGAAATTTCATATGGTGTACCACAAGGCTCAATTTTAGGACCACTTTTATTTTTGCTATTTATTAATGATCTTCCTTTGTACACTGCAAATGTTTCTACTGATCTCTATGCAGATGATACAGCTTTGTATGATATTCAGGGTTCAGTGGAACAGATTGAAACACCTAGAGTCTGCGATAGACAATCTTAATATCTGGTGTCAAAATAATGGAATGTTTACCCAAGATAAAAAAAAAACAGGTAACACTGACTGTAGCAAATTTAAGTCACAGACAGAGAATATAAAGATTTATAATTGTTAAATGAGTTTACAGAATAACACTGGCTATATATCATACTTTAATCTAACCCCAATTCTAGTACTACAGCGTTACAGCTGTTACCTGTGTTACCTTTGGTATTGAAAAGTAGATAGATATAATGTGGATGCATGGTATCTGGTGGCAGGTGTTAATGATGTAGAATATTAAAGTGTACCTTATCTGGCTAACAGGGTAGTGCAGGTAACACAATACTTACGCTTGTGAGTAAGGGTTAGTATTGGGGTTGGGATAACCGTAAGGTGAGAATTAGTATTGTAATCTAACCCTAGTTCTAATACTGTAGTATTATCGCTGTTGCCTGTGTTACCTTGAGTAATGAAAAGTATATGTACATAATGTAAATGCATGGTATCATGTGGCAAATGTTTATAATTTAGAATAAGAATACCGTATTTGAGTAACAAGGTATGTAAACACATCCGACTTTAAATAAAATTTGTATCTGTATCTGGTAACACAATAATAACCCAAACCCAGCTCCAATCCTAATACTAACCCCTAACCTTAATTCAGTAGTGTCCCTAATGTTACCCGTGTTTCCTTAGATAAAGGAAAATAAACCAAACTGGGTAAAGAGATGTACTTTCAGGACATATATGAATCCATTTGTTGAAAATATATATATATCACACTAGACTGTACAGAAAATTAACATCAGATGTTATTCATATTAAAGGTAGGTTCCTGTACTTTGGAATGCATCATAATTTTGATGATCTTTCATTCAAGTTGTTGGAAAGCATTATAAAAAGGAAATGAATAGCTTCACTTAAAAGTGTACATCAAAAAATTATTAGAAAAAGTTGTTTTGCAAGGGATTTCCTAACTCTGCTTCGCACACCAGTTAGGGCTATTTTTAGTTCGCGCCAAAAATAGATAACGCAACTGACGTCATGCTGCATTGTATTTTGGGATAGTTTTAACCCCTCTGCCATGCCAGGACCTCTAGGAGAGCTCACGGCAAGAGAAAATTTGCCCTTGGAGAATGGTATGAGAAATCGCGCACTTATAGACATATAACATATCTATTTTTAGAACTGGAATTCCATCGAAGGAAAATAAACCAAAAGGGAAAACGACTATTTTCTTCAACATCTGACAATTTTCTCAGTAGCAACAGATTCAGAAAAATAAAAGAATTCAATACTACCCAGAAAAAGACAAAATTATTTTGTTAACATAATTGTTATCGCTAGTTCAGGAACCTACCTTTAACAACTTAAGATAGAATAAAACTAATAATTATACCTAGTTAATAAAAAGGAATCAATTGCAACATGCATCCTGATAGAAGCTGAATAGATTAGATGAAAATAAAGCAAAGTATTTAAAGAGAACCACTTATACATTATAAAAAAGCTTATTTAGCTTTATAAATCAAAGATAAATCTTCAGGCATTAGTTTCATTTTTGTAGAATGGGTCATTAGCTTATTGTTATTTTTTTATTTTTTAATTTCCTATTCCTTTTTTTTTCAATTTCTTATTCCCTTGGCCTGAACATACTCAGTAAATTAGTGCTGTCATTAAATATTGATAAAAATAAATTCGTCCAAAAAAATATCCAATTCCAAGTCTTCATGATAACCAAATGTCACGTGACTATGTAGTCAACACAAATGGCGGCTGAAGCGTGATTTAAGTGAAAGCTCTTATTCATTTGGAGAATTGTGACAACAGAAAAAGTAAGATGGCATTTTTATCAAAGATTTCAACTTATTAGGACCTTACACATAGCACTGACTCAAAACACATTGGATAGTCACGGAATACCGAAATTTTAAAAGTGCGATACGGACATGTATAGGGTCCGTGTTAGACGTTGCATGCACAACTATAGAAGGTAAAATATAAATGAGTGCATGCGGACGTCTAACTTGTTGGACTAGGGCTAAGTCCATTGAAATTAGGCATGCTGGGCCCAGCTGTTCAAAGCATCGTTAGCCTAACGAGCTCGTATAGAGGTCAACTCATTAAGTGTTTTATGACTTTATAACCAAATGCACTGATATTTTTTGTTGAAAAAATGGGAGATGCTTTTGCAGTGCAAAAGCTTCTCACATTTTTCAACGAAAAATGGTGGCAGTTTTGCGATACTTGTGACTGAAATTTTAACAAAACGTTAACGAACAATGACATTAGTTTTCAGCAACTGGGCCCAGGATGCTAATCACTGCCACCTACCTTTTCTGATCATCCAGAATAGCTTTCCTTCTGCCTTCTTGATCAGAGCCAGTAGATTTCTGTTTATACTGTGAGAATCTGGGGTGGGGTGCATCAGTAGTGTTGGGGTCGCTGCTCACAGCAAAACTGTTAGCCAGACTCTCCGCTAACTCATCCATACTGACTGTAGGCTGTCTGCGAGCTCTGAGAAAAAAGAGAATATATCATAATAAGATGGTGGTAAGAGGGGATTTTCCAACTCAAATGACACCAGATACCTCCAAATGACTTGTGCTTATGGATGAATGGATTTTACATCCTTTTCACGGTATTTCAGTCCAATCAGGATGAGGGTAGGGTAATAATGAAATGGTTGGAAAGATTTCCACCTCCAGACGGTCTCCAACCCAGGAGTGATGGATCAGTAGGCCAGGGCTTAACCTACTATGCTACAAGTAAGCCATCAGGGTCAATGACTTATGAAATTCTGGTACAAGACCTGTCATCTCTATCTACGATAAAAGGTCTTGATTTTGGGGTTGTTTTAAATGGGACAACCCCCAATCTTACAATCTAATAATTTCAAATATGATACGAGTGATTCAGATAAGATCAGGATAACCTATCATATATCAACATAAAAAATATATTGTGATCCCCTTATTAGATCTGTCTTGCCGAAGCAGTTCTAATGAGGTGTCACAACATATATTTTTATGGCAAACTAAGGTTCTAATTCTAATGAGAGGTCTAAACATATGTATTTTTAAGGGAAATTGGTGACAGGAAATGTTGCAGAATTATCTTCAATTCATACTGGTCATACCTGAGCACATTTATTTCGTGCTACAATTAAAGGTGAATGGGTACACTTTAAGCAGAAGCAACTCTATCATTTTCTTTTTTCCTCCCTTCTCAAATGAGGTCTACTCTGACAGTGCAGAATTTGCTCCAGTTGGTCTTCTCAAATCTTACTTTTATTCTTGCGCAACTGAACATAATCAGAGCTCTAGATAAGAGGGAGTATTTGGTGATAATAAGGGATAATTTTTGTTAATTCTGCATAAAAACGTATGTTGTGACCCCTCATCTGAACTGTCTCGAGGAGACGGTTCAGATGAGGGGTCACAACATATGGTTTCAATGAGAAATGAGAAGAATTATCCCTTAATTATCATCAAATACCCCTCTTATCTACAGCTCTGATAATACTCAAAATCAAGTGCTGTAGTACAGAAAGATAGAATACCGGTATATGGAATCTGGGCACACTTCTGCTATAAAATTCAAACAGTTCCTTTTCTTAGGACCATTACAGTAAATATGTCAGGTGTCCCAATTCTTCCAAATTTTCTGGTATCTGCTTGCGCATACTGCCTACACCACCATTTTGGGCAGACGTCTGTGCCTAGAACTTTTTTTCTTCCATTTTTTTCTGATAAAGCTCTTGGTCAGTTTCTGAACATTTACATTTATTGTGCGAGTTATGGCCCTTTTTCGACTTCATTTCATATAAGAATGGTTTCTGTTTGTTAGTTTTTGAAAAGTTACTTGTTTCCGGGCTATTTCTTTTGGAAAGTTGCATGGCATCCATTTCTGTGATAAGATACAGAATGTTATCATATATCACAGTCATGACCTCCCCCACCCCCCCTCCCCCTCCACACACACACTTCTCTTGATCCAAGAATCACAATACATCTGCCCAAGGATAACAATAAAACATGTACCACAGAAGTCTGCCTTTGTGAACCTAGTTATGCTACAAGTGCCAGTACCTTAAAAAGGCGCCATCTTACTTAGGGCACTAGGCGGGGGCATCCGTGTCCTATGGACACATTTCTAGTTCCCTCCACTATTAAGACTGTAGGGGTGCGAGGTAAAACCGGTATACCGGTGAACCCCGGTATTTAGCCCCAGAGGTACGAACCGCGGTACGTTTGGGCAGTACCGGTACTTCGGCAGACTTCGTGACCAAGATTTACACGGAAATTGCCGAGTTCATCCGTATCCTTAATTCAGGCAGAAAAGAATTTATTTTATTTTCAGAACATAAAAACAACAGAAATTATCAATAAAAGGTTAAATTCTGGTGTTTGTATTAATATTTACCGGTATGTAAAAATATTTAAAAATTTTCCACCACGTGCGTTTTGCGTCTGCGCACTGAAGCATCTCAAGATGGCGGATAGCAACAGTGTTGAGGAAACATCCGCGAGGAAAGCACGCATTTGGCATCACTTCGGGTTGAAAAAGAACTCCGACAGTCGTATCGAGCAGAATGTAGCCATCTGTAGAGCCTGTGACTGTGTTGTAAAGCGCGCAGGTGGTGGCACTTCAAATTTAACAATCCACATGACTGTTGTGAAGCAAAACCGAAAGTAGAACAACAACAGAATGGCAGTCACGGTATACCGTGGTATGTACCGTGGTATTTGATGAAAAACCATGGTATACCGCGGTACAGTTTTTTTCTGCGGTACCCAGCCCTAATTAAGAGAATCATATGCTGTGTGTTATCTATTAGTCTAGTCCAAGATTTGATCACCGATGCAACTATATAACAAGCTGCCAATAAATTCAAACATTTGCCATGTACGGCGAAGCAAGAGTCTTCTGGAGGCTGATTCTGATCAGAATATGTAACTCGCACTGGTCGCCAATTTTTGCATGGCTTTTTTTATACATTAGAATAATCATTAGCCTGTTCATCCCCAAAACGATATTGGCACGCTCATCTTCATATTTGGATAGTTACATTTTTAAAAACAGGATAAGTTACTACAGCATAGACTACCACTTGATGAGTGCCTTTGGTGCCACATTGTGCCACAATATGTCTTTGGTGCCATATTTCTGAACAGTGCAGCCCTGTCCTCAGGAGATTTTCACAATCATAAAAATTTTATAAACAATACAGATCATAAACTAATGCAAAGTCCTGCACTTGTCTACAGGGCCAGAACATTCTGAACTTTGAAGAATGCAACAGACTTTATGAGACTGCATTAAGTGAGGACTGTCATGTCATATCTACTCTGCTCGCTATCACCCTAGTTGAAAGATAAGAAACTTTACACCATAACGTAAATAACCAATAAAGACAGTGATCAGAATGCACTTTACACATGCCCCAAATTCAGATGGAGTGGGGTGGGTGAACTCGGGTTTAACGTCCCACCAACAACGAGGTCATATGGAGACGGGACCTCGGTTTAAAGTCTCATCCGAAAGACCGGAGAAGCGGGGGATCGATCTTGCGACCCCTGGATTGGTAGTCCGGAGTGTTATCCACTACACTACAGCCACTCCTAATTCAGATGGATAGATGAAGTTGACAAAATGCAGTGGCACCAAAGCTCTTTCGCTCCCCTCTATGTGGATTAACTCTACTACCTTTGTTTCTGCTGTGATGTTAATCTACTGACTTGATGTCACCAACCCTGACTGAGCCTGCATATTCGCCCTGTCGCATCAATAATCTATGGATTCTGAGAAATATATAGCCAAGACACACTCTCTGACACAGACTCTGAACAGTCTCTGCAGATGCACAAGGTGTCGGTGACTTCATGGGTACATTCAGTGTCGCAACACACTGATCGTAAGTGCGAACTTCAAAGACACTGCTAGACACTGACAATTGATCAGTGGCACATGCAGATTTGTACAGGTGTGTCAGCAGGAAAGATACTTGGTGCATATGCAAAGAGAACTGACACAGAGATAAACCTGCCTGCAAGTCTACACAGTCTTATCGTTATTAGAGTGCTCTCTGCTTGCATCAACTACATGAGAGCTGACAGAAGTGAACAACAATCTATCCAGATGTGCAAGTTTATCTCGAACATATGAACGTCTCACTTCACCTTGTTTGTTTTGCAGTCGCTCGGCTTCTGCTGGAGGGGCTTTATGGTGAATGATTGTCCTTGGACGTATCACCAGTAAACAATTCTGTTTCTGATGTTGCCATCTTTTTAAGCCTAGGGTACAGCC